>MU781812.1:60022-95941 GCA_026770625.1 Nicotiana glauca
GTGTGATATGGTTTATGTGATATGATATGGAGAATTGGGATTTGCGTGTCCAAGGTTTTGGCTCAGTTCATAATGGGAAGTCATTAAATTTTTGAGCAGCACGGGTAGCTGTAGGTGAATAAAGAAACGATCTTCCGACGATTAAGGAAAATGGTACTGCTATTCTAGTGATTTGACGGGGTATATGTTCAGAAAAAGGGCAAGGTGATGTAAACTAATAATATTGGGTGGCATTGTGGTGTTCTCTTGTCGGATCGACCATTGATGATTGAGTTGTTGATGGCGCAGAGGAATTTTTTTGAATATCTTTCGTGGTATGAATGGATACTTGATGTGTGTTATGTATTCGTACGGTGGAGTGTGGGATCAGACATAGTGATTCATGTGTTATATGTGTTGGAGCCTAGAAGTTCTAGTTATCTGACTGTGCGGTGTTTGTAGATCGTGTGTATCGACATCGTCTAGCGGTTATTAAAAATTGGAGGTCCTTGCTTTGCTTGGTATGTTAAATTTGGGTTATGATATTAGATGGCAGATTGGTTGTTCCAATGTCAGATTGTCTAGACTAATGTGTTATGAGCTATGTCGGAAAATGCCACAGGCTGCGTGGCAAGGTGCATCAGATTATGTTCTATCAGGGTAGCTTGTATTCCAGAGACCAGCGGACGGCTGTCAAGCATTTGTTTATTAATTGGGCCTTTGTGGCGGATGTCAGTGCAGAGGTTTCTACCATTGATTCAGTTCCGGTATTGAGGGACTTTTTAGGATGCGTTTCTTGTGGCCGGGCATGAGACTATATTTGTTTATTGGAATGAGAAAATTTGGCTCGATGTGCATCTCCTATGTGAGATATTTGTGTGGATCGGGTGGCATGCCACCATGGGTATGTTATCTGGATTGGGTTGCACGCCGCAACAGTGTGATGTGGAGAATAGTTTTCTATATGGTAATTTGTATGCCTTACTTCCTAGTTTCTGAGGAAAGACCGTATTGGGTGTTGCTCAGCGAATAGCACATTGGTTGTGTCCTTTCAGGATTGAATAGCGTATCTTAATTGCGTTACCGTGGGTGTGAATTGCTTGGTTTCAGACCTCAATCTGTGTGTGGCTGACCGTTTGAGCATGGTGACTTGAGGTGCTTCAGGGGTAATAGTGTTTGGATAGAATCGTGCATTGTGGCAAGGCCACGTGAAGTTATGACCTTTCGAGGAGCATGCAAGTACTCTATTTCTGTGATGTGAGGCGGGATCTCAGTTTTGTATAGTAATGGTACTGTTGATCTTGAGGTGCAACTCTTTTGTTTGAGTCATTTGTCATGATTTGAGTATGTTCAGACCGCCCATCATCGGTGCGCGGATTATGAGAGTTGTGGCTTAGGCCTGTGATGAGGTGTCATATCACCAAAGTGATGCGTTGAATTCGAGTTGATCGTTGGAGTCATTAATGAATGCGAACAGATTTGATTTCAGCTTGTTAGAAAGGTAATATCGAGGTTTGGCTCAAAAATCTGTTGTGAATAGAGACTATCGTTTCGAGTGTTGGATTATGTGGTCTATTGCATGGGTTCACCTGAGGTTGCAAGTATAGGTTATTACAGCGGGTTCGGGTTTATTCTGAATCTAGACGTGAGGTTCTGATTTTGAGTATGAATTCGGAAAGTGCAATGTGGTTCTATAGTTTATGGCCTAGATGGATTATGAAATTTTAGTTGTGTAGTATTATCGGATCAAGGAGAGATAGGGTGACATGGTATCACCCCAGGTATATGCTTGGTAAGGTCATTCAGCTATTGGGCTACTTCTTCTACAACTCTGGGCACGATCGAGGACGAGCGTTTGGTTTAAGTTGGGGAAGATGTGATGACCCGACCTGTTGTCTCAGGTATCTCCACCCCGTTTTCCCCGTTTTATGCTTCTATATGTTTCATTACATGTGTTTGGTGAATTTGAAGTAATTCAAATAGAGTTTGGTTAGAAATGAGACACTTAGTCTCTTTTAAGAAGACTTAAGTTGGAAAAGTCAACCGGATGTTGACTTATGAGTTAGATGGCTCGAAATTGAATTCTAATGGTTCGGTTAGCTCCGGAAGATGATTTAAGGCTTAGGAGCGCAATCAGAAGTAATTTTGGAGGTCCGGTGAAGAAGTTAGCCTATATTGGCGAAGTTGGAATTTTGGCGAATTCCGGTTGATAGGTGAGATTTTGATCCGAGGGTCAGAATGGAATTCCGAGAGTTGCAGTAGCTTCGTCGGATGATTTTGGATATGTCTGCAAAATTTTCAGGTCATTCAGACGTCGTTTGGTTGGGTTTTTGATCGAATGTGAGATTCAGAAGTTTTAGTTGAACTTAGGCTTGAATCCGTCGTAATTTGATGATTTTTGTGTTAATGGATGTGTTTCGATGATTGGAACAAGTTCGTATGATGTTATGGGATGCGTCGGTATTTTTGGTTGAGGTCTCGGGGGCCTCGGGGTGATTTCGGATGATTTTTTGGGAAGTTTGGACTCATGAAATTCTGCAGAAAATTTCAGAAACAGTGCAGAAAAAATTAATTCTTCGCGTTCGCGTGGTCTTGGCCACGTTCGTGTAGGCATTGGGTGATTGAGCATCGCGTTCGCGAGGAATGAGGCGCGAACGCGTATAAGGAATTGAGGCTCAAGAGTTTTTGGCCTTCGCGTTCGCGAGGCACTTGCCGCGTTCGCGTAGGGGAGTCAGCTGAAGCATCGCGTTCGCGAGGTGGGATTCGCGTTCGCGACGAGTAAAAGATGGCCCAGGGAATTATGGTCTTCGCGTTCGCGTGGGTGAGGTCGCGAACGCGATGAAGGATTTCCAGGGGCTGGGCAGAAAGTTTATAAACATTTCATCCGCGAATTTTTAGCAAGCTTTGGGAGATTTTGAACGGGAATTGAAGGGGTTTCGACTGGGAATCGTTGGAGGTAAGTTTTATGAGTTAAATACATGATTTTATTGAAGAATAATCCTTGAAATTCACAAAAATATAGCCAAATTATAAGAAATTAGGGCTTGTGATTGAAATTCTAAATTTGGAATTTGAAGGGCCATTTGTGGTCCGATTTGGGAGTTCTTGGTATGTACGGACTCATGGAGAGACGAGGATTCCGGAAATGTGAATTTTTTAATTTTTCGAGATGTGGGCCTGGATCTCGGGTTTTGCTAGTTTCAAGGTTTTTGCTATTTTTCGATTGTTTTTGATTGGGTAATGTCCCATTTGCATATTATAATGTACTCGCTCTGGTTTTGGTTAGATTCGACGCGCGTGGAGGCCAATTTGAGGGGCAAAGGCATCGCGAGCGAGGAATTCCACCGGTTCGAGGTGAGTAATACTTGGGAATGATATCCTGAGGGTTTGAAACCCTGGATTTTCACATCTTAGTGCTGTATTGAGGTGACTTGCACGGTGGACCTGAGCGTGGGGTAGAGCACCATTGGGGATCGTGACTTGGTCCATCCCGGTTGTTGGTTTTTACCGCATATTTGCAAACAATTTGTTGTTATCATTATGATTTGGGCTCATTGCCATACTTGGGGCTTATTGCCGATTGTTTGAACTCTTTATGAACTATCATCACTGTTTCGCTCACTATTTGAAATATTATTTGAGCTTAGTCCGGGTGATTTACAATGTTTTATGAACTCAGCTATATTTTACTCAAACTTGGAGTTTTAAACAAAATTTGAACTATCATTTGAGCTGAGTATTATTGTTTTAGTGATGCCCGAGGGGCTTTTTGACTATTTTTGGACTGATTGAGGCCGAGGGCCATATGTGAGGGCATGAGGAGTGATGTGAGGAGGCTTTCAGGCCGCGAGTGATGTGAGGAGGCTTTCAGGCCTCGAGTGATATGTGAGGAGGCTTTCAGGCCTCGAGTGATATGTGAGGAGGCTTTCAGGCCTCGAGTGACATGTGAGGAGGCTTTCAGGTCTCGAGTGTTATGTATGCATATGCATATACATGCATGGATCGGACTGCACGCCGCAGTAGCATATTGTATGGATCGAACTGCACGCCGCAGTAATATATTATATGGATCAGACTGCACGCCGCAGTAATATATTATATGGATCGGACTGCACGCCGCAGTGATATGTTATGTGGATCAGACTACACGCCGCAGTATTATTGCGCTTGGGCTGTAGGATCCCCTCCCGAGTCTGTACACACCCCCAGTGAGCACAGGGTACCCATGGATCGGGCTACACGTCGTAGCGGTCATATGCATTGCATTGCATTCATGTATTCACTCCTGTTTGCACTATGTGGCATGACATTTAGCACTCATATATCATTGACATACATGTTATTACTTGCCTTGTTGACCAAATACTCTGGTGTTACGTGTTAAGGAGTGCTGATCCTGAGAGGCTGATATTGTGCTTGGTGAGTTGGGAGTGCTGAGGCCGAGATGGTTGAGGTTGTACTTGGTGAGTTGGGAGTGAGCCCGTGGGGATGATACTGCACTGAGAGGTTGATACTGAGCGCGAGGGGCAGATTTCTGACTATTTCCTACTTGTTGAAATTTATGTTTGCAACTGTTGAAAAGGCATACTTATAAAAGAAATTTTTAACTGAGCTTGAGATTTTCTAAAGAATTTTCTCGATGTTACGGTTACTATCTTTCTCAGAGGGTTGTACTGTCTTTTATAGCATTTTGGTATGCCCATACGTGTTTTCTTATCGCTAAGTTATTATTCTCTCTTATTACTACTGAGTTGGAAGCACTCACTTTACTCCCTGCACCTCGCGTGCAGTTGCGGATACTGTTTCACCCGGTAGCGCGTTAGTAGCGGATTGAAGGTATGGTTACCGTAGCTAAGCAAGGTGACCGCCGGCGTTCGCGGCACCGAGTTTTCTTCTTCTTCTTGATTTTCCAAATTTTATTTTGTATATTATAGAGTTTGAAATTGTAATAAAGACCCTCCTAGATGCTCGTGACTTGTGACACCCCGGTCGGGCTGTATTGGGTTGTATTTATATTGATTAAATTCATATTTGAACTGTTACATAACTGATTAACTGCTTTAAGTGGTGTTCTGAGATGGTCTGGCTGGACTTGTCTTCACGAGAGGTGCCATCACGACCGGGTTTGGGAAATGGGTCGTGACAGTTTGAGGTGTGTTGAGAGAGAGTTGAGAAAAGAGAGGATTCAGAGGCGGTGGTCGAGAGAAAATGAGGTAGGTTTTTGGGGTCACTTGAATTAAAAAAGGAAAGGGAAGAGGGGAGTCGTTGATCTAAAGGATCAACGACTGGGATTGAACGGGTTTGGGTATGATAGGAAATGGTATGGGTCGGGTAGGCGTATTAATTATGCCGGGTAATTGGATTTCAAATTGGGGCTGAAATGGGGTGCCAAATTGGCTAAAATTGAAATGCAATAAGGTCAAATCATAAATAGCCAATTTTCCCCTTTTAATTTTATTAAAATAGTAATACTAATTTTAAAAATAAATTAAACATACTGGGTAAATAAGTATTATATAAATATTAATTAAAAAATGGTGGGACTAATTTCATAAACATAAAACGCCATAAATTACAAGAAAGGCTATAATTGCAACTATATGTCATTTAGCTTTAAAAATACTAAATGAACTTGTAAAAATATGCGAAAATTATCTTAATTATATTTTGGTGTAAATGTGAAAATAAAATAAATTATTCAGAAAATGATAATTTTAGGAATAATTATTGGATTTTGTTGTATAAAAAATAGGTTATAAGTTGGTTTTAAAAATCTTTAAAAAGGCCAGAACTCTTGGGTGTGCCTATATATGCACCAATATGCTATTTTAGAAATATTCGGGTATAAAAATACTTAGAGAAAAATTGGGTATCAACAGTTTCATACCCTCAGCACTAGGTTTAGAAGAGTTACTTACCTCGAATGAGGAATTACCAATGCCAAGCAATCCAAGCGATGCTCCAAAGATGGCATCACGCGCATTTTGACCTCCGAACGGCATGAAACTAACCAAAAACAACTCAAATACATCAAACAAGGCGGGAACCAATCCCAATCAACAAAGATCAGTCTTGAGTCAAAAACTCGAAATCGGTCAAAAGTCCATCCAGGCCCGCACCTCAAAACACGATGAAACTCACAACATCCGATAACCCATTCAATTATGAGTCCAACCATACTAATTTCACTCAATTCCGACTCCAAATCAATGTTTAAAACTCAAAAATTCATAGTATGAAAGTTTAGGCCAAAACCCTATATTTCCTCTTTAAAATTCCTCAACCAAAAGCAAAAGTCAAAGATAAATTCATGAAATATAATCAAAACTAATAGAGAACACCTACCCCAATTCATATGTGTTGCCACCAAATTTTTTCCTATATATTTGTAATATGAAAAATAACTTCAAAATGGAATATATATGCATATGTAAGGATATCCAAGTGTTTTATTATTTTTCCATAATTTTAAAGGTTTTTCAATCAACTTATTTCCTTTTTTATACATAAAACCCAATAATCATTTCCAAATTTGTTAGTTTTGGTAAATCATCTATAGGATTTTCATATTTATGATAAAATATAGCTAAGGTAATTGTGGCATATTTTTACAAATTTATTTAGTATGTTTCAAAGCTAAAGTGCATAATTGCAATACTAGCCTCTTTTAAGATTTAATTGCATTTATATTCATAAAATAAAGTCCTATATTTTTAAAGTATCAATTATATATCATAAATTAATTTAGTACTTTCAATTTATTTTTAAAAATTAATATACTATTTTTATAAATTAAATCGGGAAAATTTGGCTATTTAAATAATAGCCCAGTTACATTTCAATTATAGCCTAAATCCTACCCCAATTCCCAACCCAATTAAACCCACCGGACCAAGCCCAAATCTAATTTCATAAACTGCCCCACTTACCTGTTTTAATCCAGGCCGTTGATCATTCAGATCAACGACCAGTACTCGCCCTTTCCATTTTTAACCTCAAACAACCCCTTACCCTACCCTATTTTTCACCTACTACCTCCCTTGAATCCCTCTTCTCTCTCAACTCTCTCTGAAACTCTCATAAACCCTAGCCGCTGCCCTAATCCACCCTAAAAACCTACCTAATCCATGACCCTCTGTGGTCATTTGTGGTGTGTATCAGCCTCTTATGGCTCCTATGTGTTCGTTTATGTGGTTTCATGGTCAGTCCTCCAACCCTTACACGACTATTGTCATGGCCTTTCTCCGGCCATCCACGACCTTTCTTCGGCCATTCATGGTCTTTCAAGGCTGATCCTTGACTTTTTCTGGTTAAATCGTTAACTTTCACGATCTTTCTCATTTCTTTTGGGTTTTATGAAACCCTAATATCTAAGACTTTTTGACTTCTTTCAAATCTATCTTAGATTTGTGCTTACCATGAAATTTTAAGTCTTTTCTCGAAGGTTCTTCAACTTTTGTTTCAAAACGACTCTTCATTTTTTCAACGATTAGGGATTTTCCCTTAAGTTTTCTTCTCTGATCTTACTATTGTTTGATGAATTTTGCTATTTGCTCATGTTGTTCTTTGATCTATTTCAGCATGTTAAACACCCTATCTCTTTTAGTCTTATCCGAGTTCTAGAAATTATTTGTTTAAATGTGTACTTGTTTGATTATGAGTTTTACCATATTTTAAACTAGATTATTGTGAAAATCCCTAGGTCTTTTGGTCTGAGGCTATTTGTTTGAGAGTATACTAGACTCGACTAAAGGCTCTTTGTTTCAGGCTCTCTTGTAGGGGTATGCATTCGATTTATCGATTCGATTTTGACCCTTATCGATAATTACTTATCGATTATCGATTTGTACATATGCTTATCGTTATCGTTTCAATAAGGTTTTGCTTTTTTCTATTTTGATTTATCGATTTTGGGGGCTTACCGATTCAGTTATCAATTACACCAATAAGAAAATTTGCGGGATTCCAGGAAAAGTATATCGCTATAAACGTGCCTAACTAATATGGACAAAAGAAGCTAAAATAAGACGAACACCATTTATTATATAAAAATTGTATCAACAAGCACATGCAACAAAACTAAAGTAAGGGATCAAATGTATGCCACCAACACTCCAACTGTATATAAAAAACAAAACAAAACAAAACACATCATCACGGTGTAAGGCCCCGTGAAATCCCTACTCAGAAACCCGAATTACGTGGTGCCAAGTTAGGAGCATGCATTAAAAAGCCAAGAATAAGTTTGCAGAAAAATGCAAGAAATGCGGCCCAGAATGCGGTCGCATAATCGAAATGTGGACTGCATATCTGTCGCAGAGTGAGGCAAAATGTTGGTTAAAATTGAAGTCAGCTATGCGGTTGAAAATGCAGTCGCATAATAAAAATGTGGATTGCATAGTCGTCGCATATTCTCCTTTGAATTTTGTGAGTGTCAGTTCTGCGGTGCACTTTGCGACCGCAGAACATGAATGCGGACCACATTCTTACCGCGGACTGAGTCAGAATGTTTAGTTTTTGGGGGGCATTTTGCGGTCCATTATGCGGACCACATGTTTACTCTGCGATCGCAAATGCGATTGCATATTTGACTCGGGGCTCCAATTTTCTAATTTTTAACCCGACCTCCATATCGATATGTCCGGTGATATAGCTCATTTTAAGCATTCTTCTGAGCATTTTCTAGAGGGAGAGAGAGAGTTTTTAGAGAGGGAAAGTCTCCCCATCAAATTACTCCATGAGGCATGAAAAAATCCTTAAAGAAAATCAAGTGAAGACCCCCTAGACCATCACCTCAAGAGGTAAGACTTCATCACCCCAACTTTTATTTGTTTTATTCTCAGATATAAGGGGTCACTAGTGAGGTTATTCATGGGTATAACAATGGATCCCTTACATGCATATCAAACCTTAGAGTAGTGGGAGATGGTAAATTAAATAGGGGTACTTTCACCTCTAGGGTATGTCAATATGCTTGAACCAAGCTAGAGTCTCAATCTCATCTCTAATTCTCGATTTAATTTGTAATTCTTACTCAATAGATTGAAGTGCTAAGAGTTCCAAAAATTGTAAAAGAGTAAGGAAAAGCTTTATTGAGGTATTTATGGCTAAAACCCCTTTTTTATTAGAACTTGAGCTCCGTTGTCATTTACGAAAGTATGGTAATAGTTGAATTGGCTAGTGTATTGATTGTTACTACACATTAATTGATTTGCATATATCTATACATATTTGTGAAGGATATGCCTCAATGTGAATAATGTACCAATCTTGATAATTAGATAATGATGAAAAGAACAGTTATGTGTTGAAATACTTGGGCTATAAGCCAACATTGAAACAAAGAATTATTCATGCTAGCTATGTGCTCACTACCTGTGATTGCAACTTGAATTATCTTTGATTTATGTGTCTATGATCACAACTTGTAAAACGAATATTGGAAAGGGAAAACGATGTGATGATGGTGGCCATGAGTGCCCAGGAATTGTTATGATATGTGCGGAATAAAGATTTGAAGGTGTTGACTAATGAGAGTGGAGTAATGCCTCCAATGAGGTGACCTAGCCGATTGGGTCGTGATCGGACACCATGCCGCACACATGGTGGTAATGTGCTGATATTGAATTCCGGATAAGGGAAATGAAATATTGATTGAAAGTAATGCCTCCAATGAGGTGACCTAGCTGGTCGGGTCGTGACTGGACTCCTCTTGAGATGGCAGTGGTAATGAGAACACTTGTGAACATGTGACAGAAATGCCCTAATCTATGTCGTGGAAATTGTATGAAAGATTATATGAATTGCTTCTTTGATTTGCCCATATTATTTGCTTGTATCTGTTTGATAGTTCTTTCTAGTAAAATGGTGTTTAGTTATACATACCGGTACAATTCAAATGTACTGACGTCCCTTTTGTCGGGGGCGCTACATTCATGTTATGATTGTAGGTGGATCTATAGAAGGCACTCCAGTCCACCAAAAGTAGCACCTCCTCTACTTTTCGTCAGTTGTATGGGTGAGCCCCTTTCCCCTCGGGGCCCTGCATGGCTTATGCCACTGTTCTTCCCGGAGTCTTATTTTTGTATTTGTGTAAGGTATAGCCGAAGCCTTGTTGCCGATATTTCTGTATTATTCTTCAGTTATATTTAGAGGCTCCGTAGACAGGTTGTGGGTAGTGTCGGGTATTGGAAATTAAAAATAGAAATATTGATGTTTGGCAATGATGTATATAACTTGTACTACCCTTAAAGTGGCGAAATGATGTTGCTAATGAAACTGAAAAGGGAAATCGTTAATTATATGTTGATAGAATTCGATTAATGGAGTCTATCCCTCATTTAATTATGAGTTGGGTTGGGTAGTATGCATGAAACCTGCCAGGCTTGCTCAGTCGGGTTTACTCGGTTGAGCGCCGGTCGCGCCTCCCAAGGTTGGGGCGTGACTCACGGATAATTCTATTTTTCATTAATTTGAACTTCCCTTGATATTTAAATATGATCATCCCTTAAATGTGGTAGAGGAAATAATAGGGTAAGGGACTTAGGGTAAAGGAAATGGTATAGATTAGGGAAAATAATATTGTATAACCGCTTTCAAAATAGTAGTGGAATATATATACATTCTGTATGTTATATTAATTTACACAAATAGGTAATTATTCATTTAACAAGTGTCTACAGTATAGGGGTATGCATTCGATTTATCGATTCAATTTTGACCCTTATCGATAATTACTTATCGATTATCGATTTGTACATATGCTTATTGTTATCGTTTCAACAAGGTTTCGATTGTTTTAATTTCGATTTTGATTTCGATAACAAATAATCGATTCAATTTATCGATAAACCGATTCGAATGCACACCCCTACTCTCTTTCTTTATGTGACTTATCTAATTCTGAGTTTTACTATCTTTTTAACTCAACTTTTGTTGAAGCCCTAACTTCTCAAAAGGTTTCCTTACCTCCTACTATGAGACCTTTACATGTTTTTGATTTTCTTCACCTGATACTATGTTTTTCACTTCTGATTCTATGTGACTTGACTACTGTGCCTCGAATGTTAGAATCCTAACTTACTTCTGCCACTACTGCATATTTATGATTATCTCTTGTGCCAATGTGTTTGGCCTCACATTTCTGATGTTTCTATTCACTCTATTTATATACTGAAGTGCATCATCATGTTTCTTCCTTGATTGATCGTGTGATTGATTGCCAAAGCTTTCCTTTTATGAACCCTAATTTCACTCGCCTGTTTAAAATTAATTGATTCTTTTCCTTCTTGTGATATTTTACTTTACCGAATCTTTTCCAAAATAAGCATATCTTTGTACTTAGACTTGATTGTATACTTCATGCTTTTACTTCCCTTTTATATGGCAATGATCAATGTGTTCGAACTGATGTTCTTTCCTTAATTAAAACCTGCTACTACTCGTTAAATAGTGATTTCTTAGTTAAAGAGAATCACTTGTGTTAATTGATTCTGACTTATGATTGTTTCAATGTTTTGTGTTAAGACTTCACTGATTACCTTACTTATCACTCATTTTCAAAAGCTATAAATACCCCCACCCCATCTTCTTTCAGACACAAGAACTATCTGAGTTCAGAACACACACTTCACTCAAAACACTCTCTTTTCTCTATTACTACTTGTGTTGTTGCTTTGTCTAGCCGGTTGAAAGCTAAGGCTAGGCTGTGGAAATTTTCTTACTTTTTCTTTCTACACTTTGCTTCTTATTGGTATGTCCTAGTTAATTTTCAAGCATCAACAACATGTTTCTGTAATTTTTTCAACTTCTTTCATTCTTATCCATTTCTACTTATATTTCTGCAATCAAGTTACATTACTAGAATGTTGAAATATGTTCCCTTCCCCTTTTAGATTAATTCTCTCCTATGTGTATGAATCCCAAATCCCACATCCCCTTTTCGCATTTTGTATACTCTGGCTGGTTTGTGAGCATGTCATCATCATCTATTGCTGTGCATGTCCAAACCTGACCCCTCCTAGGGTCATATGCTTTATGCAATGTATTCCCAAAACCCCTGACCCCTTTGTGGAATTACTAATTCTGTGCAGTTTGAGTTTCACTACTACTGTTTTCAAATCACTCTTAGCACTTACTATTTTCCAGTCCTGGTTTTAAATAAATCTCTATGTTCTGCACTTTCACTATATTCTTAGAGCCTAAGTTATGCCCCTCTTGTGTGAGCCTTTCCTTGGGACCCTTGAGCTCCCTCTAAACTTAGACACATAAGGGATGGACCTTACACACTGCATTCATCTCTATCTGGTCATGCAAACCTGGGTGTAAGCACTTCCCGAGGTCCCTTGAGACCCTTAGGAAACTTTGACACACCCAGATCTGAGAAAAGCTTTGAAACAAGTGGCATTTGAGGTGGTTTGTTCCATCACTCATAGAGGAAGTCAGAATCATGCTTCCAATTGTAACTTCTTATTTTACACTTTTCTAATGTAATTCAGTACTTGGCCTGTAATAATTTGTAAACAAATATTGGAGTTAGTTAGTTGTCACGACCCAAAATCCACTAAGGGTCGTGGTGGCGCCGGACACCTCTGTCAGGCCATCCAACTAACTTATCAATTAATTCCTCTTTTAATACTTTTGAAAATCTAAGGTTTTCCTTCCATTTTCATAAATAAAAGTTCACTGCTTGAATTCAAGTTTAAATAATAGCAATTAGTACAAATCCGTTGAAAGCCATCCCAGAAACCCGGTATCACAAGTACATGAGCAACTACTAATAAGAGACATAAAATACAACATTCGGCCTGAATATAGTGGACAGAAAGAAAATACAGTACACTGGAAGGGACTACCCTAGCTGCGGTCGCCTCGAGTGATGTAGCTCACCTAGTCCTAGCGTCATCCATGCTGCCATACCCAATAGGCTGCTAGAGGTATATATATACCTGTGCAACCAAAATGCATAGAAGTGCAGTATGAGTACCTAATCAACGTGTACTCAGTGAGTATCCCACCTAATCCCGAAGGGGTAGAGACAAGATGGTCAACTTCGACACTCACTAGAGGTCAATTAACAATATTCTATAAGTGCGAGGGTAATTATGGATTTATATAGATGTTCAAATTGTGAAGCCAGAAAACACGTAAACACCTTCCATAATAAATCAAGGGCTTCTAAAATTTGTTCTTTATTATCTTATCAGTTTATATCAAGCCACGTAGGGCCAATTCCACATTTACAATTTTCAAGTAACAGATATACACGCGCAAATCATGCCGAGGTCGATGACCCGCTCCAACAGGAATATAAATTGTGCACTACCGAGGGTCGAGCGGCTCGAACCATAGATGCATCTATTCTCACCGAGGCGTTCGGCCTGATCCATAAATAAACACATATCCTGCTTGCGAATCATCCATGCGACGCATGCACACATAAAATACATGCTCATTCAGTCAAATAAGAACTTATCGGGGAATATTTATTCAAATAAAACCAATTCTCCTTTAACAATTTAAGAAATGAAGTTTAATCCTTTTAGAAATTTACTTACTAATTCGATGTGTGTTAAACAATTCAAGCTACCAATGGGTTCACAACTAATCCATGTGCAACATGCTTTTGGGTCCTAACTACCCGGACAATGGCATAATAGTAGCTACGCACGGACTCTCGTCGCCTCATGCGTACGTAGCCCCCACAAATAGGAGCACATAATCAATTACTTCACCTATGGGGTAAATTCCCCCTCACAAGATTAGAAAGGAGACTTACCTCACTCCGAAGATCCACAACCGGCATTTTACATTCTTCCGAAGATTTGCACCAACGCACAATTCTCCAAAACTAGCCAACGATAATATAAATTCATTAATATATGCTCAATTATACTTTACAACCCAATTTATAACAATACCTAACCCCGAACGAAAAGTTGAAAAAATGACCTTGGGCCCATGTGCCCGGAATTCGAAATTTCTCGAAGATAAAGGTTACCCATGACCTTAGGAAGTCAAATATACAATTTTCTCTTTATTCCATACTCAAAATTGTGTTTAAATTCCAAGAATATGATTTTCTAGGTTTTCCACCAAAATCCCAATTTTTATACTAATTTCCATGCCTAAATCCATGTATAAACCTCATATTTAACTTAAAACTAGCATAAATTACTTTACTCATGACAAGTGACGAAAATGGCATCCCCAAGCTGCTCCCCATCGACTCCAATGGAAGAAAAATGTGGTTGAAATAAGCCCAACCCCGAACTTAAATCATTACACTGCCCCAGCTGCTTCCGCTTCTGCGGAAATATAACTACTTATGCGATTCTGCTTTAGCGGAAAAACAAGACGCTTCTGCGGCTGCCACTGAACTGCCCATTTTCTCTTCTGTGATTTGCTCTCCGCAGATGCGGTCCCGCTTCTGCGGAACTTTGACCGCATCTGCGGTCCTCTCTAACATGCCATCTTCCGCTTCTGTGATGCCCCTTCCGCAGATGCAGTTACGCTTCTGTGGAATTTAGACCGCATCTGTGGTCCTCAAGCTTTGGACAAAAAACCGCATATATGGCTCCCCGTTCGATTCTGCGGTGCCACTTCTGCGGTCAACCAACCGTAGAAGCAAAAATACCAACAACCATATGCCTTCATCTCTCTTCCAAATTCTAATTTCAATCTGTTAATCGCCCAGAATCCACCCGATGCCCCCGAGACCCCAACCAATCATACCAACCAATCCAAAAACACATTACGGACCTGCTCAAGACCTCAAATCACATCAAACAACGCCGAAACCAAGAATCTCACCCCGATTCAAGCTTTATGAACTTCGAACTTTTCAACTTCTATTTCTGATGCTTAAACCTATCAAATCATGTCCGATTGACCTAAAATTTTGCACATAAGTCATATTTGACATTATAGACCTACTCCAACTTTCGAAAATTGGATTCCGGTCCCGATATCAAAAATTCAACCTCCGATCAAACTCCTCAAAAACCTTCAAATTTCTATCCTTAGCCAAAATGGCTTCAAAATGGCCTACGGACCTCCAAATTCACTTCTGATCGCGCTCCCAACTCCAGAATCACCATACAGAGCTACTCCCAATCTTGGAATTCCAAACGGACATTGATAACACTGAAATTCACTTCAAACCAAACTTATGAAATTCCTTCTAAAATGCTAACTTCCACAATAGGCGCCAAAACGCTCCTGGGTTATCCAAAACCTGAACCAGGCAAACGCCCAAGTCCGAAATCATCATATGAACCTACTGGAACTTTTCGATCTCGATTCCGAGGTCGTTTACTCAAAAATCCAATCCTTGTTTATTCTTTGAACTTTAAGCTTATCAAATGAGAATTTTCATTTAAATTTAACTCTGATCTTCCTGAATTTAAATTCCGACCATGCGAACAAGTCAATATACCTGAAATGAAGCTGCTCATGGCCTCAGACAGCTAAACGACGCGCTAGAGCTCAAAACGACTGTTAAGGTCGTTACATTGTCTCCCACTTAAACATATGTTCGTCCTTGAACATGCTGAGAACTATACTGAGGTAGTCTGAAATTGATGTTTAACTTCTCATGCACCTCCCCGTGCTACCACAACTTAGCTGAGCACATTGGCTCAATAAATTCTGAAGATATTCCCTTTTATTCAAATAAATAAGCCTTAGAGGCCAATTCCAACATCCGGAATTCTATGCCAGGCCCTTTCCAACATACGATCACTGTATTAATCACTATACGATGTACTAAAACATGACAAACATGACTGCATAACTCTTCTAAATTCACACTCTGCATCACTTTACTTATAGGACCAGAATAACATTTCTGTTTGAATTAATCGAAATTCCACGAATCCGATGCTCCCATTTCACCTCATGACCTACATAGGTCTTACTCTAACTATTACAATACTGCCACGACAGATGAGATGCCGAAATTCATAATCAACTGCCGAGTCAACCAACCATTGAGTCTATACTTCTGACAAGAAACATTACCACATTTTGAACCAAATAACGATCTTCGCTCCATAATATACTTTATATAATCAGATTGCACTGATCCTAAATCCCACAATCTCATCTTACCCAGTACGAACTGTCAGGCAATAAGCCACCCCAAATGCGACCACAAGCCTCATATGATGCCATAATGTGCCAATAGGCCACCAATCCGAACACAACACAAACGGAAATCGAACTCTGGAAGGAATTACCTAACTCCCACACTAATACGGACTTTCCTTAGAAAATAGGAAGCAGGACATACCAAATTAGCATTTAAAAAACTACACTCATCATCATATTGTTGCGGCGCGCAACCCGATCCAAATAACATACCCATGGCGGCGTGCCACCCGATCCAAATAACACACCCATGGCGACGTGCCACCCTATCCAAATAACATGCCCATGGCGGCGTGCCACCCGATCCAAAGCCCGATCCACATATAGATCTCACATAAGGAGATCGCACTTCGAGCTAAATCTACTCATTACAATAAAAATATTGAATTTCGATAGTAAGAACTCTAAGTGCATAATACCATCCCGGAGAAAACACATAGCGCTATAGGCTACAAAACTCAAGCACAACTGAGATGTGATACAAGATCTAAATCTCAAGAGCCATCCTGCTCACCTAACATCATCGCAATGCAAAACCTCAACACATACATAATTTCTCAAGCCGTCTCAAAACTCACACGGCGCAATGTATCACTTCATGAAATATCTGACAACGAAATGACACTCTGACTACTCCATAAGGAGTGCATTACTGAAATGAACACAACTGGCCTGCCATAAAGCCCAAATTCACATTTAAATCCATCCACCGACCTCAAGTCAATCATGATCATATCAAATTAAGCCAATGATCTTTCAAAGGCCCATACTAATTTTCCTTATTCTCATAACACACAAGAAAAACCGTTATAACCGAAGCAAACCTTCTCGGTTCATAACCCAATAAACAAGGTGCCTCCAGGCATAAATTTTCAAGGCAATGATATTACCCAAATTCCTCTTACTTGATTTAAATCTTTAGTCAAACAAGTGGCTACATGCCACACTGGTACAATCTTCCCGTGGAACATGTTCCCACGATCTTCTGAAATAAATAATGGGTCCGCACATCTAAACCATCGGACGCACTAATGCTGAAAAGTGATCCAGAATCCTTAACCAGGATGCAAAACCTCTTCCACAACACATTGATCTTAGGTGACGCTGAGAGAAATACCAATTTACTCTAATCATTCAACCCCTTCCTTGCTCATCCGAGCCCGTGACATCCTTGTCAACACTGAACTACAACCTTGATCCTCACTTCACATTTCCATACCTCTCACCGCACTCAACGTGCCAATATACGATAGAACACGATTCTTCATCATAAGTCCAAAATCATAAACATTTTAACAATTCATCATATACGAACTTTTCACTTAACTCACTTCAGGAGATTCACAGAAACACACAGGTAGTTTCCCATAACCGTAAGATATGCAAATCTCTAAATGGTGGTCCAAGCCACCCTAGCCTTTCCGGAACCCACTTCCATTTAACAAGCCATAACAGAAGAATGCTTTTGAATAACATCAATTACGGCGGCCGACAACCTCACACATACCGCCACAAATCGAATGCATAACTTGATCACGCTGAATGAACGGATCACAGACCCCAACATGCCAAATTCAACTATGGCTAATCAATCCCTTTCCCTCCAATTTATCGTTGATTGCTTCAGAAATTATACTAATTCTCTTCAACGCATAACATACTCCCTCTACACTCACCCCGAGTGACCTTGAATTGCGAGACCATGTTGTCTCAAATCTCACGAATTATTTCACCTTTCTCGAATGCTACACCACAAGGTAACACATCATAGAACATTCTGGGCACCTTCTCATAAACTACTACCAAGCTTGATTCTTAGTTGTACTTATAGGCTTGAAATCATTAGGTTCCACACTTTATCTTTTGAGTTCCACTAGGACCGTTGCTGAGAGCCACCCGCTATGACTTGATCCCAAATATAGTTCACTCCGTAATTCTTATAACACACGAATACTCTCTCGGTGAAGCACCCAGCAAAATCAAATTCCTCTGAAACCTGTATCTATACCAAGCATAAATCCTGAACTGTTTTCCAAGTCCTTACATGAGCCAAGAAGGCTAATCATAGCACATCCTTAATAATTTCTCCGTTCAATTTACTACTTATGATCTTTTCTCGTAGCTTGATTAATCCATCAATATGCTAATAACCAAAAATCACTCAAGTAGTTAATTATACAGCCCAATCATAAGCGGTAGAACTCTCCCACTTAGCTTGAAGCCATCATTTCACCATTCTTGAGTTCGCCCGACCTTTTTACCTCTTATTGACTTAACCTCGCGCCACCAATTATCAAATATCTCGGGATCTTCCTGTAAATCCCTATCTTTCATATTTTGAGTCTTCATCCTCATTCGCACGACCGATCTCTTTGTTGAACAACCAATATAATTCCTTGTAGAAGCTTCGCCAACCACGCGACCGCTAATCTGCTCACGGGGAATAATCCACCTAGGGGGATCACCCCCTGACATCTTCCTATGCCGCTGCACGGGGTACATTCACTATGACATCAAGAGCCCATCCTGAGTCCGAGCTCACCTTCCAGTTGCACAAGTCCATTTGCCCCTCACGGACATCAATTAAATGTGTGGAAACATCCTTCCCAATTCAGGGTTATGCTGCACCCTCCTCCATTTCAAGCAGCTCATTTTCTCCATATCAATTTTCTGTCGCATAATAGCCCATACTGCACATCATACCCAAAGGCCTCAATCACCAATCATTAAAATCCACAATTCAATCCAAACTCCCTTTAAGGCGCGTAGTCTTCCTACTACCAAGTCCATATGCACACCTGCCACTCTCCCACTTTGGCGGAAGTCATCTCCTTAATCGGTCACTCGACCTTGCTTCTCATACTTGGCCTTCTAGAAATTTTAAACACCACCTGACACTTCCCACAGGTCTTTCCTCATACTTTGCTGCTCAATTGTTGCCTTAAATGAAATTTATCCCTGTGGCACTTGAACTCACCATTGCTACTAACTTTAAACCTTTTCAAAGGTCATATTTATCGAGACGTCAACATTTAGAAATTTTGATTCGATCTTAAAACACTGCACCATGCAATATCTGACAGTCGTAACTCCAATAGTAGTTCACAATATCCTGCTATAAATGCAAATTGTAGCATATTATAACACCGACAACTTAGAACATTCAATTAGGACAACAACACCCCAATATAGAGGAGAAATCCCCCACGCTTGCAATTACCACATTTCATTACATCCACCAGTCTACTTTTGACCATCCTCAGTTCGATTGACTTTCCCCTGCCATGAATAAAATACTGAATCCCTTGATTACATGCTGAGTGAACCTCCCTCTAATTTATTCACTGCCCCGACACATGGGCAACACCCTACCATTATAACAACACTGCAGAATAATCGCTCATAAGCACCATGACAATCTGTGCCTAGCCTCAATGCTCTTAGAAGTTCTATTACTGAGCTGAAACATTACAATATCCTTCAAAAGTGTGAATATAATAGTCCAATCAACTATACCGGGAAAATAATCCCGCACCACATTTGTAGTGCCATTACAATTCTTCAATTTTCAATTTATAACAAGCGCTCGTGTAAGATTGAGCAGGAAGAAGTCAAAGGCATAAGCCTCAAAGGAATCAAATCGCACGAAAAGGAAATCAAGAAGGGAAGTACTCCTAACAGCCCTGTAGCCTCCCGAGGATAAGTACAAACGTCTCCGTACCGATCCGCGGGACTCTACTAGACTTGCTCATGACTTGTGAGACCAACGGGAACCTAGTGCTCTGACACCATGTTGTCATGACCCAAAATCTACTGAGGGTCGTGGTGGCGCCGGACACCTCTGTCAGGCCAGCCAACTAACTTATCAATTAATTCCTCTTTTAATACTTTTGAAAATCTAAGGTTTTTCCTTCCATTTTCATAAATAAAAGTTCACTACATGAATTCAAATTTAAATAATAGCAATTGTGAGCACGTGATTTTTTCCCTATATGAATTATTCCCAAAATTCGAAGAAAACGATTTCTTTCATTATTTTGCAATTTTGTGGATTTTGTATGACATTTTATGGATTTGTGAATTTTAATTCATATGAAAAAAATACACTTGGAATTTGTTTAGGGTTTAATTTCATATTTTAGGATTATTTAGTGGTTATGTTATTTTTAGAACAAAATATAAAGAAAATAACAAAAATAGTCCACTTTTGCATTTTTAATTGTTCATTGTTGAGTTTGTCGCGACATAGATTTTAAATAATTTTAGGAATTAATTAGCTTAATTTTTAAAATATATTCGGTCTTTGTTTTAACTTTTTTGCATTTTTATAAAATCAGAAAAATATAAAACACAAATGAAAAAAGGGGAAAATTCGGAAAAGAAATAAAAAGAAAAAAAACAAAAAATATTAAAAAGATATGGTTGTTTCTATGGACATTAGATTGAGCTATTTTAATTAAAATTTCCCACATCCCAATTTAATTACCCGTTTATACCCAACCCAACGTCCTAAACCCGGCATGCCACCTTAAATGGCCAAACGACGCCGTTTCATCAATATTCAATCCTGGCCGTCTAGGTTAGTTCATCTAACGGCCAAGAACTAACCTAGAATTAATGTATAATTGTCCTAACCCGACCCCCCCTCTTCGTCGTCTCCCTCAAACTTTCAGAGAACTCCCTCTTCAAGAACCCTAAATCGAGCCGCCACCAAACCCCACCGCCTAAGGGTGGTGGAGCCAACGCCAATAAGACCCAAAATAACACCCCTCATCCCCCTCATCCCCCTCTTTCCGGATATCTATTCAGTTTCCTTCGAATCAATCCCCACTTCCTCGAATCTTCATTTGAAGTTCAAACCCCTAAACCATATTTCATTCGTTTGGCCCCAAATTAACACCTCGGGGCCACCTTCCCTCCCTCATCACTAATACCTACCCAAAATCACTCAAATTCGAGTAAAAAGGCTCAAATGTCAAATCTAGGGTTCATGGGTTCGATCCTGTCTTAGGGCGTTTTGAGGCAATTGATTCCTGTTAATGTTATGTGCCTATTTTATACAAAATAGACACATAACATTAGCCGAAAATCAATTTCGATATTTATCTAGGCAAGTCCGAAATTAGTAAGTTTCGCTTTATTTGTTCCTTTTTGTTTCGTTAATGGGTATGACTATCTATGTTCTTTGATGCAATTGTTTTGTTTTGCTTCCACTTTGATTTGAATTTTAGACCTAGGTGATTTAAATTTTTGGATTAGCTTTCATTTGTTTTGTTAATTGGTTCATATTAGTTTAGTTTTGATTTTTGTTTTGTTAGTTTAATTGTCGAGTATTGATTTAATTTTGATTAGTCAAATTGATTAGTTTAAGTTGTATTTCGTTTAGTTTTACTTCGATTCAATGGTTGTTTTGGCAATTGTGATAAGTAGTGTAGTATTGGGTTAGCCTTGTAATTTGGTTTTGTTTCCTTTTCAGATTTTTGTTTAATTGTGTATTTAACATTGTTTCATTTTGTCTGATTAAATAACTATTTTTGGTAGTTTAATTAGATTTGGTTTTAACTGTTCTTCATTGTAGTATTCATTGACAAGTTAATTAGTTTTAGGTAATTAGATATAGTTGATTGGAATTAATTAGTTTAATGATTTCAGGGACGTTCAAGGGGTATTTTGGGTATTCCTAGATAGGAAGAATGTTGTGAGTTAAACTAGAATATTCTAGGACCTTCTAAAATAGGACTTCAGTACATAATTCAAAACTTAGGTGCACTTGTTTGAGCAACAAGTTAGAAAATAAGGGACTAATTGAATAAAAAAATGAGGGACATGTGCTGTAAATAGGAAATTTCAAGCTGCCCTCATTTTGCCTATACAAGGGCATAAATAGTGTCTTCATGGATAAGTTTTGGCCATCAAAAAATTCCCACCAAACAATACTCTTCCAGTTTCAGATCTGAAATTCAAATTTCAGATCCAAATTGTCTTCTAGTTCTTAGTTCTAAAGGTAAAAATACAAAAACAAACAAAATCCAGTAGAAAAATAAAAAAAATTGTTTCAATCAATCTCCTAACTAAATGCTAGTTTTGGTAGCTGATTTACATTTATGAGTTCAATTTGGTAATTTGAAGATTTAGAAAGTTTTCTGTTGGATTTCGAGTAGTTTTGGGAGTTCATTCAATTTGTTTGGGCTAGTTTAATTGGGTTTTTGTTTGCTGAAGTATCCTGGGTGTTTGAGAAGTTGGTTTTAAGTAAAAATTTGATCCTACTGTTGTTGTGTTAGTTCATTCTTTGCTGGATTGCTGAAACTTTCCTGAACTACTGATGTTACATTTGCTATCGCTGACTTCTCTCTCTTTTCTCTTGTTATTCCAATACCAGGTATACGTCTCAAGTTTATTTGATGTACCTCTTCTTGTTGACAACATGAAATAAAAGTTGAATTCAATTCTCCGTTTTGGATCTGCTATTTCATTATGATTAAATAATTTTGTTGTGATTGTGTGGCTGAATATTGTAATGTGTGATTCAGTTGGTCGACCAGTGTAATTAAATGTGGACTATAATTAGGACTTTAAAAGTGACTTAGACTGTTACCTTGGATTTCCAGTTTGTAGTAGTTGTTGAGATCTATAATCGTATATAACTGCATCACTTGAACTAGTAGGGTGTAGTATTATAACAAGGCAAGTAGTAGTCGTCGAGATTTGAAATAATGAGACTATTGTATGAATTGTGTAACAGAACTAATGAGTTGATTCGAGTATATTTTAGATTCGTATGAGCTTGGTTTTATTTCATTAGTGTCATCTCAACTGAATATGAAATTCAAAATAGGTATTAATCAAGGGCAAATCTGATTAGGTATTATATTATAACTTTGTTAATTCACCAGCACATCCAGGTAGTAGTAGTAGTAGTAGTATTTGTCATTAAGTCTAATAAATGTGCAATTAAGCTGTGTTTGTGATAGCCTCAATTTAGTTTGATTTCTGTATACATCCCAGTAGCCAAAACATGGTAAAAGCCAAAAGGTTTGGGATTGAATTGGTAGTAGTCTAATGGTATTTTGCCGACAGGTCCAAAGATAAGGCAAATGGATGTTTCGGCTTGTTAATAAATTTAAGTCAACCTGGATTGGGCTTTTGATAACGTATGGCTTAGCCTTGATCCAGTGTTGCATGTTTTCCATATTGGGATTGTACAAAGGCCATGCTGGGGAAGTCCGTTCAAGCAATGAGGCTGCTTGTATAATTAGGGATGACAAATGGGGTGGGGTAGGGTAGGGCAGGGTAGGGGAATTTTAAAATAGGGCGGGGCGGGGCGGGGTTAAACTTAAATTTTGAAAAACTTTAATGGGGCAGGGCAGGTTTTGGTTTGATTTGCTGGCTAAAATATAGGCCATTAACGGAATGCCTTTGTATAGCATATATGGGCAATTACCATTCTTAAGTTTTCCTACTAACTAATGTTATATATGGTTATGAATTGGTTAATATTTCATTACTTTAAAATTAATTCAAACACTTTTTAATATATCTTTAATAAGGATGCCACGAAGATTTAACTACAAATATATTTTAGTTTCTTATATCTAGAAAGGGATAACTCATTAACGATAGATTGTACTTTCCAGCTTAGACAAAGTTCAATAATAGCATAGTATGAAAAGAGTTTTTGTGTGTGGACTGTGGAAGGGGGTTTGAGGGACTTAAGATGTTTTCTCTTTTAAATTAAAATAAGAAATAAAATAGTGGGATCTATAATTAAAACATTTTTTATCACATGGATTCATGTGGAGATGAATTTAATGGAAAGCATGTTCCTGATTAATTACGATAATTATTTAAACTTTGAGTAAAATAGTAACCTGATGAAAATCGAGGAGACTGTGCAGATTCTCATCTTTTTTTCTCGTTATTTACAACTTTTTGGTACTCTATGCATAAAAGAAAATGCTGGGTTTAATGGTAAAATATGAATCTAGAAAGGGATAAAACACAGCAAAGCGTGATAAAAAAAATGGATAGAATAAAAAAAACAAAAACTTAAAGGGGGTAGGGCAGGGCTTAACGGGGCAAGGCGGGGCAGGGCAATTTTTTTAAAAAATGCTAAATAGGGCAGGGCAGGGCGGGTCAAAATCTTAGCGGGTCAAGGCTTGCCCTGCCCCGCCAAGCCCTGCCCTACCCCATTTTCCATCCCTATGTATAAAGCACTAAACTCAAAGTCAATTCTTGACATAATAGGATATTGAAATTACTAATTGATTATGACCTTTTTATTGATTTGTAGAGACAATAAAAAAAAACAAAAAATCCTAGTTCACTTTAGGATATCCTTTTAAAAAATAAAATGAGATGATCCTCGCCAAGTAGAGCATATAATTGCGGGGCCCTCGATAAATGGTTGTATTAAATACTTAGATTTCGGGATGGGCTGTTTAGCGAATTTCACAGCCTTCCCCAAAGATAATAAAGTGTTAGCCTCTTTAGGCACGTATTTTAATAATTTACTTTCCTAAACTTGGGTGCGCATTTATGTGACCCAAATCCAAATCTCAACGGAGTCGAAATATATCAACAACCACGGGTGCATTAATGTAATGTGGTTCGAGACGCATTTTCACGACATTGCAATTCTCATTAAAAATAAATATAAAAGCAGTTTATAATTAAAAAACACATAAGCTAGAACATGTTTTAAATCAGATAAAATCAAATATGACAGCTAAGCGACCGTGCTAGAACCACGGAACTCGGGAATGCCTAACACCTTCTCCCGGGTTAACAGAATTCCTTACTCAGATTTCTGATTCGCGGACGGTTAACAGAGTCATATTTTCCTTGGTTCGGGATTCAACCATTGACTTGGGGCACCATTAATTTCCCAAGTGGCGACTCTGAAATCTTAATAATAAATCCCGTTCTGATTGTCCTTTAATTGGAAAAATGCCTTTATGCCCTTGCGGGTGTAGTAAAAAAGGAGGTGTGACAGGTCTAGTGACTCTGCTGGGGAAACAAACCCAGAAATTCGGTTCAGGATTTAAGAATTCGAGCTTAGAATAATTGTTATGTTTGGCTTTATCTGATTTTCCTACATGTTTTATGCTAAATGAGCTAAATGGTTACCGCTTTGATATTATTTAAGCTGTATATATAAACTGTGTTGAAACCCTTCTGTTCTCACCTCCAGGATGTGCTTACTGGTTGAGACTCCCTATTCTATTAATGTCATACCTTGAAATAAGAAAGATGCCGGACAAGTTACTAAGTCGGACGATCCCGCGGGTCCCTGGTACGTAGCCCCCTCCTCAACTCGAGTTGTTTGCTCGGGTACACAGTCTAGAACACATACCCAGGTTTTGAACCTAGAATAACTTGACTTCATGCCGGATCCCTAGTAGGAGCGCTTATTTGCATCACATGTATATGACTTAGGGGACTCAACACAGAGTATGGGTCTGTCTAGGACAGGTAACCGGATATGAATAGACCACCCTAATGCATCTTACGTGTTGCATGTACATTTATTTGTCTCGGACTCGCATGCTGACCGGCTTGAATATTTGGAAAAATTAAGCAAAAAAGAAAGAAATAGCAGTGTAGAGAGTTAATTACCTGTTTTCAAAAAACGACCAATGTCAAAATAGCGTCGAAACTCTGCCGAATTTGTGAGAAAAATGAAAAAAGAAGAAAAAGGAAAAATAAAATTTATTTTAAAAAAATAGTTTGATTTATTTGTCAATAAAAAAAACAAAAGAGTTTTATTTTCAAATAGCTTGTTGAAAAGAAAATATAAAAAGAGTCATGTCTTTCGAAATAGTATATTTGTCTAAAAGAGTCTTGTTTTCGAAAATAGTTAGTTTATTTGCCCGAACTATGCTAGTTTGATTCTCACCGGAGGTGACATACGTAGGCAATTCTCATCGGGTCCAACCACCCCTTTTTCAAAAATAGCCAAAAATACCAAAATTTTTATCTTTATCCAATAAGTCGAGTGACGCCATTCTTGTTTAAAAATAAGCCTAGTGTCTCCAAAAGGGCGTCGGAAGGCTATTTTTGCAAGAGCAGTCACCTTGAGTCATTTTTAAATGGTTTGCGGGCACAACCTTAAAATCTCCCTTTCGGAAGTGCTGAAGGGTCGTATTCGCAAAACCAAGTCTTTATTTTCTTAAATAAATTTTTTTGAAAAAATAGCCACTTTTCTTTAAGTCAAAATAAGCCATTACATGGTCAGTTTTCTTTAAATAGTCACAGTTGACATCGAAACCTTTTCAGTCTTGCGCAAGCCTGCGGCGATGCCGAGTGATGCCCCACGGGCCCGAGGATGTGAATATTTGATGCACTCTTGATCTAGTTTAATCATCGAGTCTGTATTTTGCTATTTTGAGTCTGCTTTTGTAGTTTCCCTTCAAGAAAAACAAATAGTCTAGTATCTCTTGTACTCGGTGTTTACTAATAAATTTGAAAATCCCAAAAATCATCCCTTTATTTTTGCATTCAATTTGCAAAAACTACGCTTGGTCTGATTCATTCGGGGTCATGATACGTAGGCAATCTCCATAGGATTCGACCATAACCAAAAAGAAAAAAAACACAAAAAAGGAAAAGAAAAGAGAGGACGACAATGAAAAGGCAAAAAGAAAAGAAAAGAGCGGAAAAACAAGAAAGAAAGGAAAAATAGAGAAAGGGAGAGAATAGGAACAGATGAAGATAAAGGCAAGGGTGAAAAGAAGAAAGAAAAAAAATAGAAAAAAAAAGAAAGAGAAAGTTTACAGTTGGAAATAAGGGAAAAGCCTGGATGATGCATGCGACCGATCAAAAGCTGTTACCAATATGTTAAACGCCCTAATGCTAACATGATGGTTTCATTTTGTCATGACCTTCCAGAGAAGTGGTTGGTTTGTGGTTTTAAATTGGTTGCAACACTAGGACAAAAGACAATGGCAAATAACAATAGAACTGAGTTGGTTGGTACTGATGCCCGACAACAGTTGGTTGGCAGGAGGGTGGGTTGGTTGAAGAGGTGCGGATGTTAAGACAACACATGGCAGACATGTATCAAGCCTGGATGACTGAGAAGGCACCACCCCTACCACCACCGACTTTTCCAGATGTTGTCCTTACCCAAGCTCCAAACACATGCCAGATGATCCTCCATATTCTCCAGATACACCCGCTTATCACAATTTTCCCAACCACCCCAGTAGCTCCATCACTCATCCTCCAGTTACCTCTCTCCAAAATGACTCTCATGTCATATCCACTACCCCAAATAATGAATACCCACTCAAAGCTCACAATGCCCAATATCACCCCCCAGGGGTTGCCCAAAAGGTCCTCGATTCCTACAAGAAGAGTTCCTGGGATAAGCTTCATGCTAGAAATGAAAAGGTTACCGGAAGAGAAGGGCGAGATGGGGTGCCCAGGAAGTTGAAAAGTGCAGAACAGTCCTTAACAGAAAAGCGAAGAACGGAAGGCCAGGGTAGCATGACTTGCAAAGAACTGATTGTGTCCCGAGACATTCGCCTGCCCGTAGGGTTCAAGGTACCAAAATTTAACTTGTATGATGGGTGTGGAGATCCTGTAGCCCACCTATGGGTTTATTGCAGTGAAATGAAAAGTGTTTAAAAGAAATATGACTTGTTGATGGCATACTTCAGTAAGAGCTTGACTGGGCAGCTTTGGAATGGCATAATCGTCAAGATGTCGGGAGGTGGCATACATTGGGTGACATGGCTCAAGATTTTGTGCGGCACTTTCAGAACAGTATAGACGTTGTCCCAGACCGTTCCTCCCTATCTCAGATGGAAAAGAAACCCAAAGAAAGCTTTAGGGAATTTTGGCTCAGATGGAACGAACAAGTCGTTTGGGATAGCCCTCCCATTGACAGAAAAGGTGTTGCTGAGTCCCACCGATGATAGGGTTCGGTGGTCATTCTTGGTAAATGCTTTCGGCCTCAATACTGACCCCATGAGCATCCCAAAACTCCACATAGTTTACCTCAGCATTATCCTCCGAATAATATCCAGCCATCTGTCCAACCACTGAGTTACTCCAAAAGGCGAGCACGAGCTCCGCAAGGTCCCCACCAGTATCCACAAAATTTCTAAGTAACCTATAATCCACATTCAATCCAAGGGTGTAGAAGGGAAACAAGGTTGAAAAATAATTTTACACCAATAGAAGAAACCAGTGCAAGTTTGTTTGAGAGATTAAAGCATTATAACCTGATTGCACCTATTCCTCTGAATTATGTGGACAAGCATGCAAGAAGCTTTGACCCTTCTAAAAGGTATAAATACCATTCCAATGCTCAGGGGCACGATGTCGAAAGTTGTCGGGATTTGAAAAGAGAGATAGAAAGAATGATTCAGGAAGGGTTAATTGCGGTCTAGGACAGTGCCACCCTGAACATTGCACAATATCCTTTACCCGCACATGATGGTGCACATTTTGTGGGGAAGGTCCATGGTGACAGGAAGTATGAGAATCTTCTCGGAAGCTCGTTGAATGAAGTCTATGATATTGAAATTGGTGAAGGCCCTAGCAATTTTGATGGGCAATCCAGTGGCTAAGATGTCGAGTTTGGTGATTGGAAAGATGCTCCATCTCCTGGTTAGCTAGAGTGGAGTTTTGGTGGTTTATTTTGTTGTCATTTCTGTTATCCGGGTTATTTTCAGGGTTGTAATCTGGATATTGTTTGGTGACTCAAACCCTTCTATCCTTTCACTTTGCCTTGTTTGTCTAGTCGTAGTAGCTTGTGTAGTGCTGTCTAGGTTTGTTCAAGGGTTGTAACTCTAGTCTAGTTTTATTGTTTTTGTTGTTTAAACCCTTACACCGTCAGTCTAATGCAATTCTCTGTTTCTCGCCATTTTTAGTCATTTTATTTAGTTCCATTCTCCTTTTACAATTCTTTCCGTGCCGGTTCTAGTGGCATGACATGCACGCATAATTCTCAGCTTGGTTTTTAAAAGTCAGTTTAGTAATAAAGTAATTAAATAATGTTGAAGATGTAAGGGCATTCGAGGGAAATAAGTAAAGGCATTTTGAGATCACTTCGAGCCCAAATCAAGTGAAACTGGGGGGCAGATAGAACATAAAGAAATACTGTTGAAATGCATCATGCCGCATTGGTTTGAAGCCAAAGGAAAGTCTGTCCCAAGTCTACAGTGACCGTTCTTGGTACCGAGATTTTTGTCCAATAGTGATAGGTAATTGACAAATACAGAAGGCAAATATGTGAATCAATCAAAAGGTATTATGTGTGTTTTCCTCAGCTTGCTTAACTGTGTAGTTTGTACTTGGCATGTTTTGGAGATTGGAATGACGAAGACATTTTATTCTGCTATCCAAACACTTTATCCTTTGTTACCCCTTTGAGCCTCGGTTATTTTCTTGCATGCCCCTCTTTCAGAATCAATAATAAAACTCTTAAGCCCGAGCGGGGAAAGTAAGTGGAGAAATAAGAGAAAAATAGTGAAAAAGAAAGGGAAAGAAAAAGAAATGAAAAGAAGAGAAAAAGAGAAAAAAAAAGGAAAAGATAAAAGAAAGAAAAAACAAAGAACAAGAAAAGAAAAGAAAGGATAAAAGAAAAAAGGAAAAATAAGAGAAAGAAAAAAAAGGAGAAAAGAAAAGAAAAGAAAAGAGAAGGAAAAGAAAAGAAAGGAAAAGAAAAGTGGAAGAAAGGAAAGATCGCAACAACAAAAGTAGTCGCCTGAACTACGTTTGACTTGATCTCGAAAGGGTACATAGGTAGCTTCTCTCTGAGGTTCAGTCATACCGAAATAAAAGTCCCAAAAAAGGAGACTGGGGCAGAAGTTGTGGTTGTTGTGAAAATCTGATTCCGAAAGTTGTGATTTTGAACCCATGATGAAATTGTTTTGAGCCTTTAATACCCTTTATTTCTAACCCTATCCAAAACCCCACATTATGGTCCAAAGAAACACCTTCTGATCAGTCTTTATGAAATGTCAAGTCGAGCGAGTAGAGGTGAATCATATAAGGGGCAACGTTCCGGTACAAGAAGAAAAATGATAAAATGAGAGAGTCTTATTGGTGAAAACCCTCACGAGCACCCCAAGGCAATGAAAGATGAGAGAAATCGAAAATGAGAGAGTCTTATTGGTGAAAACCTTCACGGGCAGGCGACGGCGAGACGAGAGAAAAACCAATTAATTCCTATATTATGTGCTTATTTTATACAAAATAGACACATAACATTAGCCGAAAATCAATTTCGATGTTTATCTTGGCAAGTCCGAAATCAGTAAGTTTCCTCTTGATTTCTTCCTTTTTGTTTCATTTATGGGTATGACTATCTATGTTCTTTGATGCAATTGTTTAGTTTTGCTTACAGTTTCATTTGAATTTTAGACCTAGGTCATTTAAATTTTCGGATTAGCTTTTATTTATTTAGTTAATTGGTTCTTATTAGTTTAATTTTTATTTTTGTTTTGTTAGTTTAATTGTCGAGTATTGGTTTAATGTTGATTAGTCAAATTGATTAGTTTAAGTTGTATTTTTGTTTAGTTTTACTTCGATTCAATGGTTGTTTTGGCAATTCTAATAAGTAGTGTAGTATTGGGTTAGCCTTGTAATTTGGTTTTGTTTCCTTCTCAAATTTTAGTTTAATTGTTTGTTGAACACTATTTGATTTTGTATGATTGAATTACTATTTTTGGTAGTTTACTTAGGTTTGGTTTTAACTGTTCTTCATTGCAGTATTCATTGACAAGTTAATTAGTTTTAGGTAATTAGATATAGTTGATTGGAATTAATTAGTTTAGTGATTTCAGGGGATGTTCAGGGGGTATTTTGGGTACTCCTAGATAGGAAGAATGTTGTGGGTTAAACTAGAATATTCTAGGACCTTCTAAAATAGGACTTCAGTACATAATTCAGAACTTAGGTGCACTTTCTTGAGCAACAAGTTAGAAAATAAGGGACTAATTGAATAAAAAATGAGGAACCTGTGTTGTAAATAGGAATTTCAGGCCGCCCACATTTTTCCTATATAAGGACATAAATAGTGCCTTCATGGACAAGTTTTGGTAATCAAAAAATTCCTCCCAAACAATACTCTTCCAGTTTCAGATCTGAAATTCAAATTTCAGATCCAAATTGTCTTCTAGTTCTTAGTTCTAAAGGAAAAAATACAAAAACAAACAAAATCCAGTAGAAAAATAAAAAAAAAAGTGTTTCGTTCAATCTCCTAACTAAATGCTAGTTTTGGTAGCTAATTTACATTTATGAGTTCATTTTGGTAATTTGAAGATTCAGAAAGTTTTCTGTTGGATTTCGAGTAGTTTTGGGAGTTCATTCAATTTGTTTGTTGCTGAAGTGTCCTGGGTGTTTGAGAAGTTGGTTTTAAGTCAAGATTTGATCCCACTGTTGCTGTGTTGGTTCATTCCTTGCTGGATTGCTGAAACTTTCCTGAACTACTGCTGTTATATTTGCTATCGCTGACTTCTCTCTCTTTTCTCTTGTTATTCCAATACAAGGTATACGTCTCAAGCTTATTTGATGTACCTCTTCTTGTTGACAACATGAAATAAAAGTTGAAGTCAATTCTACATTCTAGATATGCTATTTCGTTATGTTTAAATAATTTTATTGTGATTGTATGGCTGAATATTGTAATGTGTGATTCAGTTGGTCGACCAGTGTAATTAAATATAGACTGTAATTAGGACTTTAAAAGTTACTTGGACTGTTACCTTTGATTTCCAGTTTGTAGTAGTTGTTGAGATCCATAATCTTATATAACTGCAGCACTTGAACTAGTAGGCTGTAGTATTATAACAGGGCATGTAGCAGTCGTCGAGAATTGAAATAATGGGACTATTGTATGAATTGTGTTAACAGAACTAATGAGTTGATTCGAGTATATTTTAGATTCGTATGATCTTGGTTTTATTTCATTAGTGTTATCTCAACTCAATATGAAATTCAAAAGAGGTATTAATCAAGGGATAATCTGATTAGGTATTATATTATAACTTTGTTAATTCACCAGCACATCCAGGTAGTAGTAGTTGTTGTCATTAAATCTAGTAAATGTGCAATTAAGTTGTGTTTGTGATAGCCTCAATTTAGTTTGATTTTTGTATATATCCCAGTACCCAAAACATGGTGAAAGACAAAAGGTTTGGGATTGAATTGGTGGCAGTCTAATGGTATTCTGCCGACGGGTCCAAAGACAAGGCAAATGGATTTTTCGGCTTGTTAATAAATTGAAGTCAACCTGGATTGGGCTTTTGATAATGTATGGTTTAGCCTTGATCCAGTGTTGCATGTTTCCATTTTGGGCCTGTATGAAGGCCACGCTGGGGAAGTCCGTTCAAGCAATGAGGCTGTTTGTATAAAGCACTAAACTCAAAGTCAATTATTGACATAATAGGATATTGAAATTACTAATTGATTAGGACCTTTTTATTGATTTATCGAGACAATAAAAAAAATACTAGTTCACTTTAGGATATCCTTTTAAGAAATAAAATGAGATGATCCTCGCCAAATAGAGCACGTAATTGTGGGGCCCTCGATAAATGGTTGTATTAAATACTTAGATTTCGGGATGGACCGTTTAGCGAATTTCACAGCCTTCCCCAAAGATAATAAAGCGTTAGCCTCTTTAGGAACGTATTTCAATAGTTTACCTTCCTAAATTGGGGTGCGCATTTATGTGACCCAAATCCAAATCTCAACGGAGTCGAAATGTGTCAACAACCACGAGTGTATTGATGTGACATGGTTCGAGATGCATTTTTACGACGTTGCAATTCTCATTAAAAATAAATATAAAAGCGGTTTATAATTAAAAAGCACATAAGCTAGAACATGTTTTGAAATCAGATAAAATTAAATATGACAGTTAAGCGACCGTACTAGAACCACAAAACCCAGGAATGTCTAACACCTTTTCCCGGGTTAATAGAATTCCTTACTCGAATTTCTGGTTTGTGGACTGTTAACAGAGTCATATTTTCCTCGGTTCAGGATTCAACCGGTGACTTGGGACACCATTAATTTCCCAAGTGGCAATGCTAAAATATTAATAAATCTCGTTCTGACTGTCCTTTAAATTGAAAAATTCCTTTATGCCCTTGCGGGTGTAGTAAAAAAGGAGGTGTGACAGCAATTAGTATAAATCTGTTGAAAGCCATCCCAGAAACCCGGTGTCACAAGTACATGTGCAACTACTATAAGAGAAATAAAATACAACATCCGTTTGGAATACAGTGGACGAAAATTAAATACAGTACACTGGAAGGGACTACCGTAGCTGCGGTCGCCTCGAGTGATGCAGCTCACCTAGTCCTAGTGTCATCCATGCTGCTATGCCCAATAGGCTGCTAGGGTATATATATACCCGTGCAACAAAAATGAACAGAAGTGTAGTATGAGTACATAATCAACGTGTACTCAGTGAGTATCCCGCCTAATCCCGAAGGGGTATAAACGAGATGGCCAACTTCGACACTCACTAGAGGTCAATTTACAATATTCTATAAGTGCGAGGATAATCATGGATTTATATAGAAGTTCAAATTGTGAAGCCAGAAAACAGGTAAACACCTTCCATAATAAATCAAGGGCTTCTAAAGTTTGTTCTTTATTATCTTATCAGTTTATATCTAGCCACATATGGCCAATTCCACATTTACAATTTTCAAGTAACAGATAAACACGCGCAAATCATGCCGAGGTCGATGGCCCGCTCCAACAAGAAGATAAATTGTGCACTGCCGAGGGTCGAGCAGCACGAACCATAGATGCATCTATTCTCACCGGACGTTCGGCCCGTTCCATAAATAAACACATATCCTGCTCGTGAATCATGCATGCGATGCAAGCACACATAAAATACATGCTCAATCAGTCAAATAAGAATTTATCGGGAAATATTTATTCAAATAAAACCAATTCTCCTTTAACAATTTAAGATTATGAAGTTTAATCCTTTTAGAAATTTATTTACTAATTCGATGTGAGTTAAACAATTCAAGCTACCAATGGGTTCACAATTAATCCACATGCAACATGTTTTTGGGTCCTAACTACCCGAACAATAGCATAATAGTAGCTACACACGGACTCTCATCACCTCATGCATAGGTAGCCCCTACAAATAGGAGCACATAATCAATTACTTCACCTATGGGGTAAATTTTCCCTCACAAGATTAGAAAGGAGACTCACCTCGCTCCGTAGATCCACAACCGGCATTTTACATTCTTCCGAAGACTTGCACCAATGCAAAATGCTCCAAAACTAGCCAACAATAATATAAATTCATTAATATATGCTCAATTATACTTTACAACCCAATTTATTACAATCCCTAACCCCGAAAGAAAAGTTGACAAAAATGCCCTCTGGCCCACTTGCCCGGAATACGAAATTTCTCGAAGATAAAGTTACCTATGACCTTAGGAACTCAAATATAAATTTTCTCTCAATTCCATACTCAAAATTGTGACTAAATTCCAAGAATATGATTTTCTAGGTTTTCCACCAAAACCCCAATTTTTATACTAATTTCGATGCCTAAATCCATGTATAAACCTTGTATTTAACTCAAAGCTAGCATAAATTACATACCTCATGACAAGTGACGAAAATGGCGTCCCCAAGCTACTCCCCATCGACTCCAATGGAAGAAAAATGGGGTTGAGCTCAACTCCGAACTTAAAACATTACACTGCCCCAGCTGCTTCCGCTTCTGCGGAAATATAACCGCTTATGCAATTCTGCTTTAGCGGAAAAACAAGCTGCTTCTGTGGCTGACACTGAACTGCCCATTTTTGCTTCTACGATTCGCTCTCCGCAGATGCGGCCCGCTTCTGTGGAACTTTGACCGCATTTGCGGTCCTCTCTAACATGGCCTCTACCGCTTCTACGAAATTTAGACCGCATTTGCGGTCCTCAAGCTTTGGACCAAAAACCGCATCTGCGGCTCCCCATTCGTTTCTGCGGTGCCGCTTCTACGATCAACCAACCGCAGAAGCAAAAATACCAGCAACCAGAGGCCTTCAGCTCTCTTCCAAATTACAATTTCGTCTCGTTAACTGCCCGAAATCCACCCGATGCCCCTGGGACCCCAACCAATCATACCAACCAAACCCAAAACACATTACGGACCTGCTCGAGGACTCAAATTACATCAAACAACGCTAAAACCAAGAATCGCACCCCGATTCAAGTTTTATGAACTTCAAACTTTTCAACTTCTATTTTCGATGCTTAAACCTATCAAATCACGTCTAATTGACCTCAAATTTTGCACACAAGTCATATTTGACATTACGGACCTAATCCAACTTCTATAATTTGATTCTGACCCCAATATCAAAAAGTCAACCTCCAGTCAAACTCCTCAAAAACATTCAAATTTCTATCCCTAGCCAAATGGCTTCAAAATGGCCTACGAACCTCCGAATTCACTTCTGATCGCGCTCCCAACTCCAGAATCACCATACGGAGCTACTCCTAGTCTCGGAATGCTAAACGGATATTGATAACACCAAAATTCACTTCAAACCAAACTTATGAAATTCCTTCTAAAATGCTAACTTCCACAATAGGCGCCAAAACGCTCCTGGGTTATCCAAAACTCGAACAGAGCAAACGCCCAAGTCCAATATCATCATACGAACCTGCTGGAACTTTTCGATCCCGATTCCGAGGTCGTTTACTCAAAAATCCAATCCTAGTTCATTCTTTCAACTTTAAGCTTCTCAAATGAGAATTTTCATTTAAATTTAACTCCGATCTTCCTGAATTTAAATT
>MU781814.1:3512-13706 GCA_026770625.1 Nicotiana glauca
TGAAAAATCGCCTATGGTGTTTGGGTTTTGAAAAAATGGTGAAAAGTGATGAAAATTCGACTAAGTATAAAATTTGCTGGGCCTCGGATGTGGGAATTGCGAACCTTGGTTCGCAATTGCGAACCAAAAAGGCATAGGAATGTTCGCAATTGCGAACCAAACAGACATAGGAATTGCGACATTTTTGTTCGCATTTGCGAACACTGCTCAGTTCCCTGACCTTCACATTTGCGGGACTTGGTTCGCATTTGCGATCGTCGCAATTGCGATAGGTGTTCGCATTTGCGATTCCAGGCGAGGATGGAGGCCTTCGCATTTGCGAGAAAATGGGTCGCATTTGCGACCCTATGCTCAGAGCCCAGGCTTCGCATTTGCAATGGGGAGTTCCAATTGCGACTCTCGCATTTGCGAGAATATTTTCGCAAATGCGAAAATAACAGACCTGACCAGCAATTTTCTTTTTCAAAGTTCAAAAATGCAACTCGACACCTATCCAAAACTCACCCGAGTCCTCGGGGCTCCAAACCAAACATGTACACAACCTCAAAAACATCCTACGGACTTACTCGAGCGATCAAATCGCCAAAATAACATCAAAATCATTGAATCAAGCCTCAAAATCATCATTTTCATTTCAAACTTCATAAACTTCCAACCTTAGGTATTTAGGTCTGAAACATGTTAAACGACGTCCAATTTCGACCAAACTTCACAGAAAGTGCTTAAACAATATATAAGACTTGTACCGGGCGTCGGAACCAAAATACGAGCCCGATACCACAGTCTTTTAATCAATTTTCATTTCCATTTTCTTTAACAATTTCAGAAAAATAATTTAACAGAAAAATTCTTTTACTCGGGCTCTAAACCTCGGATTTCGACTCCGGGTACATGCCCGAGTCCCATATTTTTCTACAGACCTTCCGAGACCGTCCAATCTCGGGTCCGGGTCCGTTTACCAAAAATATTGACCAAAGTCAACTATAATCATATTAATATCAAAATTTTTCAAATTTTTCACAGAATTCACATATTTTAACATAAAAGTTTTTCGGCTACGTGCCCGGACTGCACACGCAAATTGAGGCATGTAAAAATAAGGTTTTCAAGGCCTCGGAAGCACGAAACGAGTGAGGAAACAGGTAATGACCATTTGGGTCGTCACAATAAAAAATATAAAAATATACATTTGACATTAGCATTTAGGATTTAATTTCATATTTTAGGATTAATTAGCAGTCAATTTGCTTTTAAAACAAAATATAAAGAAAATAACAACAATGGTCCTTTTTCATTTATAGTTTTAATTTGTTTAGTTTGAATCTAAATAAGGAATTTGTGTTATTGAAAATTAAGAAGTGTAATTTTAGAGTCAATTTGGTTTTTGGCTTTAATTTAGCATTTCATAAAATCAGAAATTAAATAAAAGAAATAAAAAATAAAATAAAGAAAATCATTAAATAAAAAGGCTGGTCTAAGGAAAGACCCGAAATTGGGCCCTGTTGATCGATTAGCCCATTCATAAACCAGTCCAAACCCAGGCCAGCCCAACCCACACCCTCACCCGGTCCGCTTATTTTTCTTTAACTAAACGACGTTGTTTCCTTGGGGTTAGTCCTAGCCCTTGATTTTTTGATCCAAGGGATGGGAGCATCCTAGGTTAGTCGATATATAAATGTTGTACCCCGACCTACCCCCCTCCCCCTCCATCATCGTCTCCAAACCCTCAGAGCCTCTAACCTAACGCCGCCGGCCGGAAATCGTCGTCGCTGCCGGCCCGTCTCCAAACCACCCCAAAAATACACCATAAGACCTCCTCACTCCCTTCATTACAAATCCATGGTCCGTTTCCCTCGGATCCCAACCAAACACTTTGAATCTTGAATCGAAGTTTTCCGGCCAAGAATCAACTTTCTCCGTTCATCACCAAATTAAATCCGTAGAACCGCCTTGTCCTCCTCTATCAAACCCCCCAAGCCCCATCCCTCGAATATAGCCGGAACTTCTCGAATATCAATTTGAAGTTCCGGCCAAAACCCTAGTTTCTCTCAAACTACACCAGATTGATACCACAGGGTCTCCTTGCTTCCCTCGTGATGAATTCAATGTCAATAGCGCTCAAATCTCACTGGAGTTGTCCAATTTTTGAATCTGAAAATATCTGGTGAGTTTTTCTTGATTGTTCTTAAGATTTCTTTTTCAATTTTAGTTAATTAGTTGTTTTCAATCAATTCGTCTGGTTTGGTTTGTTTTTGCCTCTTCTGTTCTTATTTGGGTCTACCATTAGAATTAATTCGGTTCAGTCTAAGTTTAGGTTGTGGGTTTAATTGTTTTATTTTGATGATTAGCTATAACTCAGTAGGTGTTCATCCCATTTTCTTTTAGTGTAGATGATGATTTCTGTTTTGATTCTATTAGCTTAATCTTCGTTTATGGTTAGATTTGTTTTACGATATTCTTTAGTTTAGTATAATTGTTCTTCATTTTAGTGTTACGTCTATAGGTTTATTTGATTTTCTTTAAGCAGTCCTATTAATCATTGTTTGGTTTTAACTCTTTTATTTTTTTAGTTCAGTTAGTCGATTCATGTTTGATTACTGCAGTTTATTTGTAATTTTTCCAACCTTTTGATTAATTAAGTTTGTCTAGTGTGATTTAGGGTCTGCTTGGTTAGCCCTAGTTAAGAAGATTGATTAGTTATAGTTGATTATCTGGACTAGAGTAAAAGGGTTAGTTTAGCCTAGTAAATGTTAGAGTAAAATAAGGGTAGCATAGGTAATCCCTAAATAGAAACACAAACTAGAATTTCCTAGATCCTTCTAGAATAGGGTTTAGTTCAGATTTTAGTAAATTTAGGATAGTAACTTGAGGCACAAGTTAGAAAATAAGGGACTAATCTGAAAATATAATAGGGACTAAGAGGAAAACAAAAAATTGGGGGGTTGCCCTCATCTTTGCCTATAAAAGGCATGACCAAATGCCTTGTTTCACAAGTTTTCGGCAACCAAATTTCCCCCCAAAAACCCTTTGTTGCAAATCTGAGTTTCAGATTTGATTTTCAAATTCTACTTTTAGATCTAGCTCTTCAAAAAACCAAAAACAACAAAAAAAAAACAATAGAAAAACCAAAAATTACTGTTTCGTTTGAGCTTGTTCGAATTTGTTTTGGGTTGATTTGTTGATCCTGCTTGGGTTTTAAGTGTTTCTGGATTCCAGAACTTATTCCTGGGTTGCTGCTGGGAGTTGTTATTGCTGTTGACCTTTTCCTCTTCTTATTGCTCTCTAATTTCCAGGTACCCATTCGAATCCAATCTGTTGTGACTTTGAGCTTGAAATGGAATAAAATTGTTTACCTATTTGATCCTGAAGTATGTTGCTTAGACTGTTGTGTGCTGGTGGTTAAATAGATGTTATGTATAATTGTTCAACTTAGTTTAAAGTCGATTTGTATGTGTAAAAGTCTCGGACTGTATAATTGAGACTGGACCAAACTGTTTTCTATACTGTTGTGACGTTTGGAATCAATTGTAGTTCATTTTCCTAATAGCTGAATATTGTGTATGAAAGTTAGAACTAGACTGCATGACTATTACTTTCTGGATTCGAACCATGAGTTGAACGCCTGATTGAGTTTGGTAGTTGTAGAAATAAGTTTAAGATAGTTTTATGTTAACTTCAGTAATCCAGGTACAAAGTCACGAAGTCACTTGAGTGTTTAAATGCTGGTTTAGTAGTGTTAATTTGAGTTGTTCCAAAAAATAGTTAGTTTGCTTTGAATTCATACCTGAACCTGTTCATATATAGTATTAAATGAAATTATGAAATTGAGTTACTACTACTTAGGGGTATCAATGGATAGTCAAAAACCAACTAAATCGACCGAACAGTACCGCACCGAACTGATTTTTAGGTTTTTTTTAAAGAAACCGTAGGTTTTTATATAAATTTATAACCACACCGATAATTAGGGTAGATTTTTTTTTTTAATAAAAATAAACCGAAAAAATATCGAACCATACCGAATAAATTTTACATGTATAAAATATATTTATTTTGTAAGTTTAAAAATAATAATGCATTAAATTTTCTTTGGGCCTTGGAATTATGAAAACTATTACAAGCCAACAAGTAATTAAACTCAAAATACTAATTCTTAAAACCTATTATGCTACTTCTACTTAAACTAAGTTCTTTCAAGTATCTTTATTAGCAAGACACAAAGTATTCTAGCGATTATGAGTAGCAAACTACAACATATTGAATATGTTTCCTTTCATATAATTTAGATTTATCTTGAATATTTAATCTTCCATAGACTTTATTTTTGAGTCCCAGCTTGGTATATCTTTCAACTCGTGTGAATTATATTTTCTTTGCCTTTGTTTGATGTCTTTAACACTATTGTAGAATAGTTGATGGATCTATACTCTATCCGTCTTTTTTTTTTTTTTTTTTAGTTCATCACCCTTTAAACTGTAAAAATATCTAGAGAGTTTTGTTAAGTCCTATAAAAGAACGTTTTATTGCATTCTATTTCTATTGGTGAATTTTATATGATATTTAAAAAAATACCAAAAATTAACCGAACCGTACCGATACCAAAGAGAAACCGACATGATTGGGACGGTTTCGAAAAGTCTAATATACATAATAGAATAACCGAAAAATTAGTATGGTATAAATTTTATAAAATAACCGGAGGACCATTGACACCCCTACTACTACTGTTGTTAAATTCATACGTTTAGTTGGATTTTCATCTTTAGTGATATTTAAAAACTCACTAATAAATATATAATCTTAGTTGGAATTGGAATTCAAACGATTGATGTCCCGCTTTGTTACAATCATCGAATACACTTAGAACAATTTAGGACAATTTCAGAGAGCATTTGGCCCAATTAAATCAAGGCGTCGTTTGATAAGCCATCGCATGCAATTTGAGCCTTAGTGCCCTACCAGGCGGCCCAGGCCTGTGACTGGTCTGCCCTTATGCATACTTGAATTTTGAGTTTTAAGCGGGCTGTGTTCAAGGCCCAAGCTGGTTGAAGATTTGAATTTGTATGAACTCATAGACCCTAAATATAGTAGCTCTTTAACAATGTTAATCAATTAAGACTTTTTCTTTTATTATTAGAGACAAGATTAAGTAGAAAAGTGTAGTTTGCTCTAGGATTTCCCTTTAAAACAATAAATGAGATGAGCCTCGCCAAACAAAACGCATAAATTGCGGGGCCCTCGATAAATGGCTATATACTAAAATACTTAGAATCCGGGATGGGCCGTTTAGCGAATTTCACGTCTTTCCCCAAAGATAATAACGCAATAGTCTCTTTAGGCGCGTATTTAAATAATTTTACCTTCTTAAATACGGGTGCACATTTATGTGACCCAAATCCAAATCTCAACGAAGTCGAAACGTGTCAAAATATCACTGGTACATTTATGTGACGTGGTTCAAGACGTGTTTTCACGACGTTGCAATTCTCTTAAAATAAATAATAATAAAAGCGGTTCAAAGTTAAAAAGCACATAGATTAAAACGTGTACTAAAATTAAATAAATAAGCAAAATATGGCAGTTGAGCGACCGTGCTAGAATCATGGAACCCGGGAATGCCTAACACCTTCTCCCGGGTTAACAGAATTCCTTACTCGGATTTCTGGGTCGCGGAGTGTTAAACAGAGTCAATAATTTCCTCGATGTGGGATTCGATCGGTGACTTGGGAAACCATTAATCTCCCAAGTGGTGACTCTGAATCTCAATAAAAAATCCTGATTCGATTGTCCTTTAATTGGAAAAATTCCTTTATGCCCTTGCGGGTGTAGCAAAAAGAAGGTGTGACACCTCTGTAATGCGACTATAATAGTCCAATCAACTATACCGGGAAAATCATCCCGCACCACATTTGTAGTGCCATTTCAATTCTTCAACATTCGATTTATAACAAGCACTCGCGTAAGATTGAGTAAGAAGAAATCAAAGGCATAAGCCTCAAAGGAATCGAACCGCACGAAAAGGAAATCAAGAAGGGAAGTACTCCTAACAGCCCTGTAGCCTCCCGAGGATAAGTGCAGACGTCTCCGTGCCGATCCGCGAGACTCTACTAGACTTGCTCATGACTCGTGAAACCGACGGGAACCTAGTGCTCTAATACCATGTTGTCACGACCCAAAATCCACTAAGGGTCATGGTGGCGCCAGACACCGCCGTCAGACCAGCCAACTCAAATTTACTTAATTAAATCTCATTTTAAAACTTTTGAAATCCATGAATTTTCCTTCATTATTAAGAAATTTTAAAGGATATAATTTCCAATCAAATTTAAATGTTGAACAGATAATATAATGCTTCAAACCGTCCCAGAAACCCGGTGTCACAAGTGCATAAGCAACTATCGATATGGAAAATAAAATACAACATATGTCCAAGATACAATGGACAGGGAAATAATAAGAAGAAGATACTGGAGGGAACTACACTAGCTGCGAGTCGTCTCGAACAATGCAGCTCACCTAGTCCCAAAGTCATCCATGTTGCTACGCCCAGTAGGCTGCTAGAGGTATATAGACCTGTGTAACAAAAAGGCACAGAAGTGTAGTATGAGTACGTAATCAACGTGTACTCAGTGAGTGTCCCGCCTAATCCCGAAGGGGTAGAGATGAGATGGTCAACTTTGACGCACTCTAATGGTCCAATAATTGTTCATCCTTAATATATATATATATATATATATATTAAACAGTGGATTCATCTTATGAACATGACTTTAATCCAGATAGAGGAAACAAGTAAACACATAATTCTTTAGTAGGAAAGTTCCAGAATTTCTTTTGAATATGATCCAAATGTTTTTAAGCCACGAAAAGGCAATAATAACTTAATTAAGTTCAAGACAACAGCACAAACATGCGCAAATCATGTCGAGGTCGACGGCCCGTTCCAACTGAGATGTAAATTGTGCACTGCCGAGAGTCGAGCGGCCCGTACCATAGATGCATCTATTTAATCTGCCGAGGCGTTCGGCCCATTCCAAAAAAATAAATACATACCCTGCTCGCGAATCATGCATGCGACGCAGGTACACATAAGAATACATGCTCAATCAGTCACATAAGAACTTATCGGGGAATATTTATTCAAATAAGACCAATTCTCCTTTAACAATTTAAGAAATAAAGTTTAATCCTTTTAGAAATTCACTTACTAATTTGATGTGAGTTAAGCAACTCAAGCTACCAATGGGTTCACAATTAATCCACTACAACATGCTTTTGGGTCCTAACTACCCGGACAATAGCATAATAGTAGCTATGCACGGACTCTCGTCACCTCGTGCGTACGTAGCCCCCACAAATAGGAGCACATAATCAATCACTTCACCTATGGGGTAAATTCTCCCTCACAAGATTAGAAAGAAGACTCACCTCGCTCCGAAGACTCATAACCGGCAATCTACATTCTTCCGAAGGCTCGAACCGACGCACAATGCGCCAAAACTAGCCAACTAACGACAAACTAATGAGAACATGCTCAAATACTTGTCAACAATTCAAATTATACAAATTCCCAACTCTGCTTAGTGAAATGACCAAAATGCCCTCGGGCCCACGTGCCCGGAGTCCAAAATTTCTCGAAGAAAAAGTTTACCCATGAACTCACGAACTCAAATATATGATTTTCTCTTAATTCCATACTCAAAATCATGGTCAAAATCCAAGAACACAAATTTTTTAGGTTTTCCTCTAACCCTCAATTTTCTACCCATTTATGCTAAAATCCATACATAATTAATGTATTTAACTCAAAATAGATAGAAATAACTTACCTTATGACAAGTGACGAAAATGGCATCTCCAAGCTGCTCCCCATCGACTCTGATGGAAGAAAAATGGGGTTGAAATGAACTCAACCCCGAACTTAAAACATCTCACTGCCCCAGCTGCTTCTGCTTCTGCGGAAATAGTTCCGCTTCTGCGGATGTTGCTTCTACGACTTTTCGCCGCTTCTGCGGCTTTGGGCAAAGGAAGTTGACCGCTTCTGTGGTCTGGGGGCCGCTTAAGCGGAACCGCTTCTGCGGTCCCTTGGCCGCTTCTACGACTTTTCCTTGGACCTGGCCCCCTTCCGCTTCTGTGAGCGTTTGACCGCATCTGCGGTCCTGCTTCTGCGTTCCAAGAACCGCAGATGCGGTTATGACAGAAGCAGCAAATCTCAAGCCTTCCCCAAATTCCACTTTTTCGATCCGTTAACCATCCGAAATCCATTCGAGGCCCCCGGGACCCCAACCAATCATACCAACCAGTCCCAAAACACGTTACGGACTTGCTTGAGGCCTCAAATCACATAAAAAATGCTAAATTCATCAATCGACCTCCAATCCAAGCTTTATGAACTTTGAACTTTCCAACTTCTACTTCCGGTGTTTAAACCTATCAAATCATGTCCGATTGACCTCAAATTTTGTACACAAGTCATATTTGACATTACGGACCTACTCCAACTTCCGGAATCGGATTCTGACCCCGATATCAAAAAGTCCACTTCCTGTCAATCTTCTCAAAAACCTTCAAATTTCTATCTTTAGCCAAATGGCTTCATAATGATCTACGGACCTCTGAATTCACTTCCGATCGTGCTCGCAACTCCAAAATTACCATACGGAGCTATTCACAGTCTCGGAATCCCAAACAGACATCGATAACACTGAAATACACTTTAAGCCAAACTTAAGAAATTTCTTCCAAAATGCTAACTTCCACAATAGGCGCCAAAACGCTCCCGGGTTATCCAAAATCCAAACCGGGCATACGCCCAAGTCCAATATCATCATACGAACCTGCTGGAACCTTCAAATCCCAATTCCGAGGTCGTTTACTCAAAAATTCAATCATAATTCTTTCTTTCAACTTTAAGCTTCTCAAATGAGAATTTTTATTTAAATTTAGCTCTGATCTTCCTGAATTTAAATTCCTACCATGCGAACAAGTCACAATACCTGAAATGAAGTTGCTCATAGCCTCAGACTGCTGAACGACATGCTAGGGCTCAAAACGACTGGTCGGGTCGTTACATTTACACTCTGATAGATGCTCGTGACTTGTGACACCCCGGTTTGGGTTGTGTTTGGAATTTATTCTGCACTTATTAAAGAGATCTTTTGATAGACTGTGGTTATTTAAATATATTAAATCTGCTTATTAATGTTAACAAATTCTAGAAAGATAAGTTGGATTAGTTGGCCGGCCTGGTCTTCACGAGAGGCACCTTCACGGCCAGTGCAGGGTTTGGGTCGTGACAGTGGCAATGCTCAAAATAATTCAGATTTTGCTTGCTATAGCAGCATACCATGATTATGAAATATGGAAAATAGATGTGAAAACAACTTTTCTTAATGGTGAGCTATAAGAGGATGTGTACATGACACAATCTGAAGGTTTCACATCTTCGTCTGATCATAATAAAATTTGCAAGCTACAAAGATTCATTTATAGACTAAAGCAAGCTTCTCGAAGTTGGAATATTCGCTTTAACAAGACAATTGAAAAGTTAAATTTTGTTAGATGCGAAAAAGAACCTTGTGTGTACAAAAAGGTAAGTGGGAGCACAATTAAATTCTTAGTGTTGTATGTTGATGATATATTGCTCATAGGGAATGACATACCGGCATTACAAAGTACCAAGATTTGGCTATCTGAACAGTTCTCCATGAAAGACTTGGGAGAAGCAGCTTATATATTAGGAATAAAGATCTATAGAGATAGATCTAGGAAGTTTCTTGGACTTTCCCAGTCTTTGTACATTGATACCATCTTAAAGAGGTATAATATGGATAATTCCAAAAGAGGCTATCTATCGATAGGCACTAGAATTACTCTCAGTAGGGAGGATTGTCCTAAAACACCTAAAGAGAGAGAACGCATGAGTAGGATCTCATACGCTAGTGCAGTGGGAGCTATCATATATACCATGACATGTACACGTCCTGATGTGGCTTATGCACTTGGAGTGACTAGCCGTTATCAGGCAAATCCTGGTGAGAAAGTGGTGAAGACCATTCTTAAGTACTTAAGAAGGACTAAAGACTAATTCCTCATCTATGGAGATTCTGAGTTGAAACTTGAAGGATATACTGATGCAAGTTTCTCTTCAGATAGAGATGATAGCAAATCTATTTCTGGTTATGTATTCACCTT
>MU781814.1:23714-48746 GCA_026770625.1 Nicotiana glauca
AGAAGATGCATGTTTGAAGAAGTTCGTGGTTGCCAAGTTTCTAGACTATAAAATGATAGACAGCAAAATTGTGGGAACCCAAGTTCAGGAGCTTCAACTTATTTTTCATGACCTTATTGCTGAAGGTATGGTCGTGAATGAAGCATTTCAAGTAGCTGCTATGATTGAAAAATTGCCTCATTCGTAGAGAGATTTCAAGAATTATCTAAAGCACAAACGCAAATAAATGAAGTTGGAAGATCTTGTGATACGTCTAAAGATCGAGGAAGACAACAAAACATCCGAGAAGAAGTCTCGTGAAAATTCAACGATCATGGGAGATAATATCGTTGAAGAGACTGCTCCAAAAAGCAGGAAGAGGTCTTCTCGACAAACTAAGGAGCAAAACAAAAAGAAATTCAAGGACAGCTGCTACAATTGTGAAAAAGTCGGTCACAAAAGCCCAGATTGTAGTCTCCCGAAAAAGGATAAGAAGAAGAGACAAACCAACATAGTGGAGAAGAATAATGAGATTGATGATCTTTGCGCAATGCTTTCGGAATGCAATTTAGTTAGAAATCCGAAGGAGTGGTGGATTCACTCTGGAGCCACTCGACATGTTTGTGCTATCAAAAAAGCATTTGCAACTTACTCTACTGCTAGTCCGGAAGAAGAAATTTCCATGGGAAATAATGCAACAGCCAAGATTGAAGGTTATGGGAAGATATTCCTGAAGATGACTTCCGGCAAGGTGTTAACGCTCAACAACGTTCTTCATGTTCCTACTATTAGGAAGAATTTAGTTTCTACTTCTTTACTTGTAAATAATGGGTTCAAATGTGTATTTGTTTCTGATAAAATTGTTGTAAGCAAGAACGAAATATATGTTGGAAAAGGCTACCTCACGGAGGGCCTTTTCAAACTCGATGTAATGGTTGTTGATAGTATGAATAAAATTTCAGATTCTTCTTATTTATTGGAGTCAAATAATTTATGGCATATTCGTTTAGGACATGTCAATTATAAAACCTTGCGAAAATTAATTAATTTATAAGTATTGCCTAAATTCGAGTGTAATAAATCGAAATGTCAAATATGTGTTGAATCTAAGTTTGTAAAACATCCTTATAAGTCTGTTGAAAGGAATTCAAATCCTTTAGACTTAATTCATACTGACATTTGCAATATGAAGTCGACACCATCTCGAGGTGGGAAAAAGTATTTTATTAATTTTATTGACGATTGCACTAGATATTGTTATATTTATTTGCTTAATAGTAAGGATGAAGCAATTGAAGAATTTAAGCAATACAAGAATAAAGTAGAAAACCAATTGAATAAAAAGATCAAAATGATTAGAAGTGATCGAGGTGGAGAATATGAATCTCCGTTTGCAAAAATATGTTCGGAATATGGAATTATCCATCAAACTACTGCACCTTACACACCTCAATCCAACGGAACTGCGAAAAGGACAAATCGGACATTAAAAGAAATGATGAATTCTTTATTAATAAGTTCCGTATTACCGCAGAGTTTGTGGGGGGAAGCTATCCTTACAGCTAACTGAATACTCAACAGAGTACCCCACAGCAAAACGCAATCTATTCCATATGAAAAATGAAAAGGAAGAAAATCCAACTTGAAATATTTCAAAGTGTGGGGGTGTCTAGCAAAGGTACAGGTTCCTTTACCTAAATAGGTTAAAATTGGACAAAAAACAGTAGATTGTGTTTTCATTGGATATGCTACAAATAGTAAAGCATGTCGATTTTTGGTTCATAAATCTGATAATCCCGAGATTCATGTTAATACGGTAATTGAATCAGATAATGTTGAATTCTTTGAAAGCATCTATCCGTATAAAACTGAAAGCGAGTCGTTAAGTGAAAAACCTAAATGACCTCGGGAAGAACCAAAGGGAAATACTCCAAGTATAGAAGATCCAAGTCATAGCAAACGTCAAAGAACATCTACGTCCTTTGGACCAGATTTTGTGATATTCTTGCTTGAAAATGAGCCTCAAACTTTTAAAGCAGCTATGTCGTCTTCTGATTCAGCATTTTGGAAAGAGGCAGTCAATAGTGAGATTCAATCAATTTTGGATAATCATACATGGGAATTGGTTGATCTTCCTCCAGGAAATAAACTTTTAGGTTCGAAATGGATCTTTAAACGGAAAATTAAAGCTGATGGCACTATTGATAAATATAAGGCAAGACTTATTGTCAAAGGTTATAGACAAAAGGAAGGCCTTGATTACTTTGGCACTTACTCGCCAGTAACGAGGATAACGTCTATTAGGGTGTTAGTGGCTCTAGCGGCCTTGTATGGTCTTGAAATCCATCAAATGGATGTTAAAATAGCTTTCCTAAATGGAGAATTTGAGGAAGAAATTTACATGGAACAACCTGAGGGTTTTGTGGTTCCTGGTAAAGAAAAGAAAGTGTGCAAACTTGTTAAGTCGCTTTATGGACTTAAACAAGCACCCAAACAATGGCATGCAAAATTTGACCAAACAATGTTAGCAAATGGATTTAAAATTAGCGAGTGTGATAAATATGTTTATTTTAAAAATACTCCAGGTCATGAAGTCATTGTTTGTTTATATGTTGATGACATGTTGATAATAAACAAAAGTATGGCAGATATAAATGCTACAAAATGTATGTTGGCTAGCAAATTCGACATGAAAGACTTAGGAGTTGCTGATGTGATCATATGAATCAGAATTTGCAATACTTCACAAGGTCTAGCATTATCTCACTACATTGAAAAGGTACTTGACAAGTTCGAGTAGTTGGATTTCAAAATTGCCAAGACTCCAATTGACGTGAGTTATGCACTTCAAAAGAATTAAGGTGAAAGTGACTTACAACTGGATTATGCAAGAGTATTGGGAAGTTTGATGTAAATCATGAATTGTACGCGACCAGATATAGCATGTGCTATTAGCAAACTGAGTCAGTTTACAAGTAATCCCAATCAAATACATTGGATGGCAATGAAACGAGTTTTGGGATATCTGAAACATACCCAAAATTATGCTTTGCATTATAACAAATATCCTTCCGTGATCGAGGGATATAGTGATGCAAATTGGATCACCGGATCATCTGAAGTTAAATCCATGAGTGGATATGTTTTCACAATTGGAGGTGGAGCAGTGTCTTGGAAATCATCCAAACAAACGTGCATCGCCCGTTCTACAATGGAATCTGAATTCATAGCTTTAGATAAGGCCGGTGAGGAAGCTGAATGGCTCCAGAATTTCTTGAAAGATATTCTATTTTGGCCCAAACCTTTGGTACCTATATGTATACATTGTGATAGTCAAGCGATAATAGGTAGTGCAGGGAGCGTTATGTATAACGGAAAATCTCGTCGTATCCGACAGAGACATAATACCGTTAGACAATTACTCTCTAGTGGTGTTATCACAATTGACTATGTAAAGTCAAGAGATAACGTGTCGGATCCACTTACAAAAGGCCTATCTAGAGAGGTAGTTGAAATATCATCAAAAGGAATGGGGTTAAAGGCCTAGGACAAGTCATCATGGAGGTAACTCTACCTAGCAGACTGGAGATCCCAAGAGCTAGGTTCAAAGAGATCAAACAAAGTTATGAATGACGGTTCAACATTGTCAACTAACTCAACACATTCTCGTGATGAAGACAATGTTCAAAAATGAGGTAAAGCATTAAGACTTTTTGATGAGTCAATAAAGCTTAAAGTTTTTTAATGATTTGCTAAGTCTGGCAGGATATGACCAGATAGTGTGTCTTTAAGATTACACGTTTAGGAATCACATATATGAGTGTGAAGTGTGAGCCGCTTCAAGGAGAACGAAAGTAAAGGCCCATTCTCTAAGCACTCATGAAACCAGGCAGTGTTCATGGATAAAACGAACACAACTGTGAGAACCATAGATGGTTAAGGATTGATTGTGTGACTTATGTTGTCTAGGTATACAATAAAGCTCGACGGTTCAAAGATATCAAATCTACCGATTGACCGAGTATATCCGATATAAGTTCACTACGGAAAGTTCAATGGGAAACCTACTTATCCAGAGGCAATCAATTCTTGCTTGTAAAACACACACACGTCCGTGCATTCCTTTAAGTTTATAGTCATTCCCCATTCATGTGGGGGATTATTGGGTTTGTTATTTAATAAATAACAACGAAAGAGGTGTGAATGGAAAATGGTGGGAAAAGAAATGGAGGGATGACCCGCGACCCGGTTCGGTCTAGCCCATTTTTCTTTCCCGAATTAATTTAAATTCGTTTTAAATTTCCCGCAAAAATTTCCAACAGCCATGACTGTTCTGAAAGGTTACAAACCTCTTCAAAGGGTCACACTTGTTCCAACAGCCATGACTGTTCTGAAAGGTTGCAAACTTCTTCAGAGGGTCACACCTGTTCCAACAGTCATGACTGTTCTGAAAGGTTGCAAACCTTTTTAAAGGGTCACACCTGTTCCAGCAGCCATGACTATTCTGAAAGGTTGCAAACCTCTTCAGAAACATCACCAAGTTGGCTATAAATAGACCTTCAAATCCCAGAATATTTACTTACAAAATTTTCTGAATCTTCTTCTTCTTCTTCTGCACAAAATATTTCAGTGTGTTTTACGACCATCGAGTGGTTCGTCGATCACCAGAGTTTTAGGTACCGATACACTGGTGAGTTAAATCGTTCTATCCTGGGAGGATATATTCCAAAACCTCGTGTACTTGAGGGGAATAATTTTCTTAAGGACACACTGTGTATTCAGTGGGCTCGATTTGTTCCTATAACGTTTTTTCAGAATTTATTTTGAAGAAATTTACTATTTTCGAAATTTAATTTCTACTAACTTTATGTTTCTGTTTTCAGAAAGATTATTATTTAATTTACAGCAATACAGATAACTAACAATACTGATCATCTTTTGCATCATGACATCGAATCATCTTATCATGAAACAATGATATGACGCGAAGAAGCCCCGCCCACGTCAATAATATCCTCTTATTGATCATGCCAACTTCTTTACTAGTTATCTCCAAAATCATAGACGTGCTTGACGCACATAGAAATTGCTTTTTCATTGATATCACTTTTTTTTTGCCTCACATAGTAATTTATAACCTGGGGAATAGTGGTATATTCAAAAAATAGTATGGAAGTAATAAAATTGCATAACATTTCTTATTGTATAGATAATTTTATCTATTAAGTTCACATTTTTATTTGACAATATTATAAACAATTTTTTTTGTAAAACGAAATCAGAGTGCAACATTGTTCGTTCTTCTTGACATGAGAACAATAACCCTACCAAAAAATGTTGTGCGGTCACATTTAGAGGCGGAGCCAAGATTTCAAACTTGTGGATTCGGAATTTTAATTATTTTAAGTTAGTGGGTTCTAAAATAATAATTTATACATATTCAATAAATTTTTAAAACAAAAATATAGTTCAAACTAAAGTTACTAGATTCGGCCGAATCCGCGCTCAACTCTCTAGCTCCGCCCCTAGTCACATTCTCACATCCATATTTAGATTCATATGGGGACAATGGACATGAACGGGCAAACACTATGGCCAAAACCTTTTTTAGGGGGCTAGGCCGGCGCTTATTCGGCCCCACTCACAAATTTTGATCATTTACGCCCCCACATTTCTTCGGTTTGATTTATGTTGCTCTGATCTTTCATTTTCGTTCAAATACATCTAGTCACTAATAAATCTAACAATCTAAAATTTAATATTAAAAAAAAGTAATAAATTAAGGTTCTATTTCAACACGGAACAAATGGGACAATATATACCGGATCCGAGCGGTCCGGGGGCCACAACTCCTCTCTTCTCGAGAATTCATAAATCCCTTATCTATCTTTTCTTTTGTTGGAAGAGTTTCGATAGAGATATGGTTCGTCAAAATCATTAAAATAATAACATAAAAATACATTATGGAATACTCAAATTTTTTTTAAGTACAGCAATATGGTAAACAAAGGATCTTGGATACCATTCGAAATTCAGAAGAACTGCGTGGAGGGGCTATTGAAAAATAACCCAAAAAAAAACGTCAACTTATAAGATTTGAAATGCACCTTGAGTTTGTAAAATGTTGCGGAACATATACATAATACTTATATGCAATCGTATTAAATATGTTTTCGTGATCGAGTCCATGTATTAGAGCCTCAGAGATGACAATGTGGCTGGACAGGAGGGAGTAAGTGTTTCTTTCTTTACTGACCTTACCCGATACGATTCCAAATTAATCAAAACTCCAATACGAGTATCGGATACGGATCGGATACGGATCGAAAACGAAAAAATACAAACTCAAATATAGAGTTAGAGCTGACCTCAAACCCCATTTTCAACTATAGACCCCCCAAAAACATGCAAGCTGACGTGGCAGCTGCATTTTAGTTAAATTTATTCCAAAGTCCACAAAACTCAGTGGGGCCACACAAACCGCCCACTCCTAAAGATTTTAGAGCAGGTGGGTCCCATCTAGACCTTTAGATGCTTTCCAGATATCAATCTCGTGCTCATTGGACCCCACTTGCTTTTTGCCACGCTGGAATATTGTCATTGCCACCTAATTTCTGCTCCGTCTCCTCCTAAATTCTAAATAGAATATATTTTTTTAGGTTAATAAAAGATTTGAAATCTTTTTATTGTGTAAAGAGTGATATAGTTGGCAAAATCCGAGATCTTTTAAAGCTATTGATTTTCTTATTAGTACACTAAAAAAATACTATCAAAACTTAGATTTAGTTGACGGGAGTTTTTTGTAAAACGACAAAAATACGTGAGTGTAGTTTTGTTGTTGTTGGGCGAGAGAAAAATCGTTTTTTAATTTCATCATGATCACAAAAAATAAATATTTATATTGATCATGAAAAAATCAATCGTTGCTTGCAATAGAGAAAAATAAGGTTAAGTTGACTGAATATTTCTAACCTTGCAAGTTTTATTACGTCGATCCAAATCAAGGGCGAATGTACATTATATGCTAAAGGTTCAATCAAAACTAACAGCTTGTGTTTAGATTTTGTATATATGTTAACAACAGTACTAAATTAATAAATATTAAATTGCAAATTCAGTACCTCAAATGGTTAATAGTGTAGTGGCATTCCGAACTATAATGGCCAAATCATGAATCTGCTTCTAATCGAAATTAAAAAAAAATAATAATGTTCTTGTGGACTTTTTTTCTAAAAAAATGTTAAATGGTCTTAAATACCCTATGATACCAGGCTAAAAGAAAGTGATATGTAAATAAAGCTACATCATACATGTTGGAGTACATCAATTTAATCAGAGTTAGTCCTCTTTTAAATGATGATCTCCTAGATTGTGAAAGCATTATTAACCCTATGTTGGCTTTTTATGACAAATTTCAGAAGCGAGAAATAAAAGTAAAAAATAATTAAAAACAGATTTAATAAAAGGGGAATACTTTCTAGATAATGTTTTTCATAAAATAAGACATACGTTCTGGCTGTCAAATAGCAATTAAAATATTTTCCATTAAAAGAGAAAAAGTTCTTCGCTGATGTTTATTGCAGTAGCTCATTTAAAATAATTTCTAAATTTTTTAGAGTGTTGAATAATGGAGACTGGAGACAAAATTTCTTCTAAAACTTTTGTTATAAAAAAATTTCGAAAATATTTTCTGTCGTACCAAGCACACATTATTTTTGGTTTTGAATTAAATCCCTGGCACAAACCATTCTCTTAGTTTATTATATATGCACGTGGATCACGTACGGTTCTTCAAAGGTAAAAGCTTTATTCGACTTGTTCGTGGTTTAATAGCAAAAAATGAGTTTAAAACTTTGGAATTATAGTGCCAGCGTCATAATTATTATTTACTCCAGAAAATATGTACATTTTAAAAATATTGTAGAAAATCCGTTAGAATATGATAAAAGGAAAGATAACTTTAGAAATTGGTGGGCTCTTCCCCTTTGTGTAGCTCCTTTCTTGGTAGTCTCCTAGGTTCTTTATTCGACCAAGACATATGTTTATGTTCTAGAAATATCTGTTTACCCCTTAACCTAACGTAGTGATGAGATATAACGAGCTTTTGGACAAGGCTAAAATTGGAAAATTCAACGTCTAGTATGTTTTTTTTCTTTCAATTCGATTTCCGATGGGAAAAATGCTCCCTAACAAAAATGACTTATGGCTCGAACCTAAACTGCACCACATCCGGGGTGAACTGCTCCTAACAAAAGCGATTTCACACTCGAGGCTCGAACCCAAAACTTTTAGTTAAGGATAAAAGAATACTTATAGTTTCACCACGATCCGTTTTAATTAACGTCGGATATGTTGTAGTGTCTGGTAATAGTACTGCGACGAAAAGAAATCAAGATCATGATTCGGGTGCGTTTGGTAGGATGGAGAACGCAACCTCCTTTTAACTATCCAACACTAAGATTTAGAAACTATTTCACATACATGGCAAGAAAAACCTTGAGCAAACAAAAGTCTGTTTTTTCCCTTTTAATGAAAAATATTTTTTCAAGGAGAATAGTTGCTTAGTGTTTGGATACCAAACAACGACTTATTTTTTGAAAACTATTTTTCAAAGAATGTTCTCGTTCATACCAAACGCACAATTAAGGATCCAAAATATACAAGTTACAGAATGATGAAGAAGAAGAAGAAAAAGGCCAGGGTCAATACTCTGAGTTCGACTTCTCATAAAAGAACTTGAACTTTCCATTAGGTTTGACTCTAGGTTAATTCCAGTTCCAACCAGATACTCACTAAGCTAATAAGACTTGAGGGCTCATTTGATACAAGGGACGAGGAATAATTAACCCAGAATTAAATTTAAGATGAATTTATCTCACATTTAATTGAAATAAAATACGATATAATTAATTCCGAAATTATTATTGTAGTATTATTTTTATCCCTATGGGAGGATGAAATAACTACTCCTGGGATAAATAAATGGGACAACGTGTGTCCCAACCAAACGACTCATAAGTGTTCATCTGAATTGTGTTTGAGTGCAACTGCAACAAATTTGTCACTGACGTTTGCAATAATTCAACGTCTCTAGTAGGAAAAATCACATGTCAAATCAAAATGGTTAATTCATCACAGCTTACAAGTTAGAATCTATGCGAAGTTTGCAAACTTTTCAAAAACTATAACGTGCAAAGTGGCAGCAAAATCTCTACTTAGGTCAAGAGAAAACAACCTGAAGATAAAAAGTACTATGACAAGCATCTTGGCTTTTGAACTTCGCGAATGATGACATGCATCGACAAGAAGCTCGAGCAGCAAGCAAAGTGCTGTATATCCAAATACGAAATAATACAAAAGAAGATCCTCATTTCACAAGTTTCCTCAAGACTGCTTCAGCTCGTTGCTCAAATTTAGGTAGCGCCCAGTCATGCTGAATAATATCTAATCCGTCCTTTTCTGCTCCCAAGCTCTGCGGAAGAAAATTAACATCTGTAAAGCAAGATATAATAGGAGGAGAAGTGCAATTTGTTCACAAAACAGACAGCACCATATAATTATTTTCTTGCTCCTGCTTGGGCCGATTGATTTCAAATAGCTATCAGCCTAATACCATTACCCAAGGTGCTACTCAGTGGAAACTAGACATATAAGGATACTCTTCCCTTTAAAAACTTGTCTGGTATTGACTCGATACCCTTCCCTTTAAAGATTTGAGAATAATGATGAATTCAAGCCAACAGGACCCCTCCCCCCTTTCCTTCTCCATCGACTAACTACTTCCTTTACTACTTTTTCGACTTTCTAGAAGCAACCACCTTTAATCAAAAGGAAACTAGTTTCAGGGTGGCAGGAAAATGCAAGGGAAAAGCTAAGGACAAAGAAGGCTGATATGAACTAAGCCAAAGGAAATTCTTTAAGAACCAAGCACAAATGCTAACATTTAAAGGTGAAAAGACTAGTTTTAGTTTTGCCTTGATTAACATAATGTTTGCAGAAAATCAAAGGAGAATTTTGATTATAAGCATGTAGCCTAAGAGAAGTTTACCTTGCTGGGGTCAAAACCAAATCCGCTCATCTGCATCATACGTTGAGTATCATCGGTTGCTGCAGCAAATACAGACATAAATAATTTGAATTGGGAAAATCCCAAGTAACTGAATGGTTCTCTAAAATAACTGCTCTTCAATATATTCAAAAAGAGAAATCATTGCCCACAGCTTGATACCTACTTAAAGAAAAGAAACTACACAAACGTCTAAAAAAACTACTGACCATTTTCTTCTCCAAGAATGAGACTGAACAATCCCCTTAATCCAAACAGATTGAGGAAATACCTGAGCAGTTTCATAGCAAGTATTAGATACAAGTAGCTGCCTATTACAGAAACTAACTTAAAAAGCATTAGTTCATTGGAAGATTAACATAAGTGCTAATGTTTACCATGAGCGACTGCTGACATAACTGACATCAACTGTGCTTAGATCAATGCCATTTTGCAACATGGCCCTGAACCTCTGAGTTAATGGAAAAGGTATCTTCGCTGAAGTATGAGACACCCAAATTTACGTTAGTATAAGGAAGAAAACATAATATAAAGCTTCACGAACTTCAAAGCTTTAATGTACCTACACCATTATGCACAACAAGATAAAAGCGCACTCTCCAACCAAGATTTTACAATGAAAGGAAAATAAGGAATTCAAATCTTAGGAAAAGGAATACCTGCTACAAACCCAGAGAAGAAGAAGTTGACCCAGGCAAATGTAAGAGTCTGGCAAGATGGAGAATATGCAAGAAATTAGTCAGATCCACAAACTAAGATATCTTCAATAATCAATCGATTATGATGAAAACATGATACCTGAGGAATTATCATCGACAAGTTCTTCTTCATCATATCCATAGCCATGTTTGGGTCTGAGAACATTTGCGCCTGTGGATTCTGAGCTTGGCCCTTGGGAACATGTAGTAACCCATTTTCCTGCATTGTCACGTGTAATATTTGTTAACTATCGGTTTCTAAGCAACCTGAGGCTTTCCATTAATGGATTCACACTAAAATACATGTTCTTACAGCTGGAACCATTTAATCCCTGACAAGTTATATTCTCAGGTTTATTCATTCAAAAAACACCCTATATACCGACCTACTTAGTTATTCAAGTTGGATACTGATGGCATACATCACTATTAACTCAGACACTCCTGGACACCAATCCAGTTGTGTCCTTATTTATTTACTTATTAAAGTTTGATTACTCATGTCATCCAAATGGGACACCCACAATTTTCTCTTTTATTAAAGGTCTATATAGTATCATTTTATAATAAAGTCCGCTTAAGAAAAAGTAGAATCTTCAGTTCCCTTTATTTGCCCAAACCCCTCCAAATCCATTGAAATGAGAGGAATGACAAGCGTCTATCGATATATTTTACGTATTGCATCGTGTTGATGTTCTTTTTAATATGTGATGCTGAATGATTTTCGTTTAGTAACTTAGAACTAGTTAAACTAGTGATGTAAAAAATTACATCCTTTATATTTTAATTACTTTTAATCTAAGTTGCTCGAACACGGGTCCGGGTGTCGGACACGGGTGCGGATCTTGAGATCGGATACTTTGAGATGTAAATTCAAGATTTGGGGATACGGATTCTAGTACGGATACGGGTACGGGGATCTGACTAAAAATAATTCAAAAAAGGAAAAAAACATAAATATCTCTGAATTATGAGAAATTTTGTGGAATACTTACGTATTGCTGGTAAAGAGTGGATTTAATCTAGTAAATGATTGATTTCCTCGATAAAGTATGATATTTTTTTCACACATACCCTAGTTTTGGTTCTGATTCAGGAATCAAAATTATATCTCATGTCGAATTTTTCCGTTCGTCGTGGTCAAAGTATCCAAAATTGTTTGACTAGATCCGGTACGGATCCCATACCCACACCCATACTAGTGTCGTGTCGACACGGGTGCGGCACCTAAACTGCCATGTCGGAGCAACTTAGCTTTTAATCGATTAAAACCATAAAGAAGTTCACATAAATTTCCTTTAAAGGAAATTCTAGTTCTATACAAGTCATGTCCCCAGATTTTTTCAAGTTTTGTGTATGTGAATGTCTTTCTACCTGTCTCTTTGCACCAATTACAAAGGAAATATCTAAGTACAGACAAATAAACGTTAGAGTTTGTACATAGACACGCTTGTGATACATTAGTTGAACAAAACCATATGATGTTCGCTCCACCAATTAACTAATACTAGCTCCTCATTCTTTTCAAGATCATGTCAATGGTGTGGGTACAGAAACGCCAATCGAAAGGGCTTTCTTCCAGGCAAGTAAAGCCAGTTAAAGAAACCTTGTTGCCACTAGGATGCTCATCAAGTAATATCCTCTCCCAAACAAGATTTGCATTCTTTTTTGGTTGGGTAACCGAGAAATCCCTGAGGAACAAAAGTTCCATATTTCAATAGCCAACCAATTATCATTCTAATTCTATCATTTTTCACAACAAAATTTTACTTTTATCCTTAAGTACCTTATCATAATTAGTAATCCAACTATTTGACCTCCCTGTTGTATAACTTTTCTGCATCATAACTACTGGGCTACCAAGAGTCAAGTGTAGTAAAGTAAGCCTAAAACAGTCAATCAAAAAAGAAAAGGCCGAATCACGTCCAAACTGGCAGTTTTAACCTGTTCTGATGCTCCCTCTGTCCCGTAAAAAGATAATCTTATACTTCTATAGTCTCATGTGGCCTTTCCCAAAATGATGTCCATGCTCCTCAACTTATAGTATCATGTGGTCTTTCCCACTATTATCCTGACAACATCTCAAACTTATAAAAGGTGGACTTTACAACAAGTTTTTAATCATTTTTATTCAGAAAACACTACAATTCAAGCTTAACTCTTGATTTAGACACAAGCCAAACTACAACAATCAGATTAGGAGAAAGAGTGAATTGAGCATCACATCTATGCATTTAAGAGGGTGTTGTAATATATGTAATAGCCAAAAAAAAAAAAAACAGTGTGAACTTATCATCGTCAACCCCATATCCCAGAAACCCAAAGGGCACCTGGATACTTTCCCCAACCATCTTGCTCCAGTTTTTACCAGTATCCTCCTTTACTACTCTCTTCAGATTTCTGTCTCTCTGTCTCTTCCCACGCCCTCGTCTTCACTAAGTTATCAAAGTTTCAAATCATCTAACTAATCATCACCTTTAAAGTTTTCTTTTCACCCATCAATTATCTCTGACACCTCACCACCGTTATATCTTTGATCTAATCATATTTTCTTCATCATAAGAAAAAATACCTATCAACTTTTTATTCCTTCGAGTTTAATAATGAAATACAAGTGCTCATACAGTAAAGCATACTAGAAATTAAGCATCAATCACATTAAAAAGCAACTAGATACATTTTAAATCTCACATACTTCAATCAAAGCAAGTTCTACGCACCGACGGTGTAAAATATATTTACACAATCAAGTCATTTAAAAGGTAATTTTAGCTAAATCTATTTAATACCATTGGTTTGTAACCTAGACTAAATGGTAAGTAATATGCTAAAACAGGTTAAATTATACAGTTCATTACACTGTCAACATATAAAACTTAAATCCAATATCAACATAAAAGAGCCACCAAACCTCATTGCTGTAATAAACTTTCCTCGCTCGAAACGATTTAGCTGGAATATAATTAGCCCCAGCTCTCAAATTCCTTGCCCTAATTATCACTTGCCTGAAATTGAAATCCTCAAACTCAAAATTCCAAATAAATAACATAATTACTTAAAAACTAATAAAAAAAGTGTAGAAACGAACCCTTCTTTGATGATTTTAGGATCAGGTACTTGAGTAGAAGAACGCATAAGCTTTGAGACAAAGTAACGGAGGATTCCAATTAGGACCATAACCACTGAGAGTGGGATTAATACCCAGTCTCTAATTGCTGTGTCCAATACCAAATCTTCTGCCATTTTTTCGAATCTGGTGTTTGTGTTTGGAATCGGAATTCTGCTTTGGATCTTTCTTTCCTCAGCTACTTTGGTTTTGTAGTGAGGTAGTAGTAGGAGAGAGAATAGAATACAATGATGTTTTGTTGTTCGTATTGGGCTGCCAATTTGGATTGGGAATCTTAATGGGCCTTGGTCGGATATACAATGCACAGAGGGATTTTTAGCTTCCGTGGGAGATTTTTAAAAATAGCCAGATTTACAACTGATCGTTCAAAAATAGCCCAATTTTAAAAGTAATCGAAATTTAGCCACTTTATATGTAAAGATAAATCTGAGCAAAAATATTTTTCAAAACCCGGAAAATACTCCAGTATATTATGCTGGAATTCCAGCATAAGTATACTTGAACTCCAGCATATTATACTAGAGTTCCAGGATAGTATGCTGGAACTCCAGCATAATATGATGGAGTTCCAGCATAAATACACTAGAACTCCAGCATAATATACTGGAGTTCTAGCAAGTACAATGGTCCAGTATAATATACTGGAGTTTGGAGCACCAGTGCCCCAGTCTCCAGTATATTATACTGGAACCAGCAAAGTATACCGGTCCAGCATAATATGCTGAGTTCATACACAAGTCCACCGAACTCCAGTATATTATGCTGGACCGGTCTCTATTGTAGCAAAATGGTGGCTATTTTTCATTGACTTGGTAAATGCTGGCTATTTTTGATTGACCAATCCGAAAACTGGTTATACCGTGCTATTTTTACTATATTACATATGAAACTTTATTACCCTCCCTAAAATTTGATTATATGGTCATATACAATCTATCAATTATATACATATTAGTTTTAAATGAGTATTCCTTTATATTAGGAATTGAATAAGAAATCAGTTATTTTCCATCCCTGTTGTCTCTCTCCTGCGCTCTCTCTCCATCTCTCTCCCCGTCTCTCTATCTCTCCTTCGCTGTTCTTTCCCAATTTTTCTTCCTTTGATGTTCTCTACTTTTTATCCTTTCATGTTGTGTATAGTTTTAATGGAATTCATCAATGGATTCAATCATTTTGCTACAGAGTTTTAACTTAGCAATTTCTTTTCATGTTGCATAATTGGTATTCAAATTGAAATTGTCAATCAATAAATTTTGAATGTGTTTGACTCTCCACCATTGACAGCTATTAGTAAGCTCTGAAGCTTTGGATTCGAATCGGAATTTTCAAAAACTATTATTTGTTTGGATTGATTGTTGTTGCAAACAATTGGAAATATTGTTTGGAGTTTATATCTTAATTTTGAGGGTGTTTGGTAAAGATTAGACTTGATTTTGGCTAAATTTCAGATTAAATCTCGAAGAAGAAGAAGAAGAAGAAGAAGAACATATGACATACAATATACTTCCGAAATTGTATTAACGTTGTATTATAATTGTATGTAAATTGTATTTAAGTTATATTCTATTGTAGTGGTATATTTTTTTTATTTAAATATTGTATGAAAGTTGAAAAATAATTATATAATATACTAATCGTTATATGAAATTTGTATTTAAGTTATAAATACTATCTTTTTACATAAAGTTATTGATATGTATCAAAACTGTATTAAGAGAGTAAATTCTGATTGAAATTTCAGAAAGGTAGAAGAACACACCACATACAAAATATGTACAAATCTTTTACCAAATACATGCAGAAGACATATTGCTTAAAATTTGTATGAAAATTATATTTAAATTGTATGATGTTGTAGTTGTATTTAATTGGGTAAAAATAATATATGCAATTTGTAGATAGGTTATAAAAGTTATATACTATATAATTAGTTGTACAAAACTTATTTTTAGCTTATATATTGTAGATATATCAATTTTGAATATTCCGACATTTAACTTGTCCGGTTTAGGTGCTGTCTATCGTCAATGTCTCTATTGTTTTAGTTTGGCGCTGAGGGATAAACACAAATTGTTGGTCAATGAGTGCTGAATACAGAACATCACTTCTTGATAGATGCCACTCTACACTATTATTTACTGTATATGAATATAATGAAGTTATCAACAAAATGAGCGCTAAATCCAAATAATGGAGTTGCCAATATAATTTATGTACAACTTTTAAAGTAATGATGGAGTTACTTAATGAGTTAATAACTCATGTTAGGTTTGCATTCTAGTTTTGGGGCTTCTGGTATATACGTTTTTCATCCCTCACTGGGAGAGACGTGATATATATTTTCACAAGAAATGACTGTGGAAAACACATATGAAACTTTTCAAATCATCCCCAACCAACTCTTAAAGCAATAAGGTCATAAAATTAATTTAAAGTGCAAATAGAATGGGAGCTGAATCCAAATTGTCGGCATCATGTCTGATAATTAGATTATTTATGCATTGACTCCCTCAAACTATTGTATATAGAGAGAGATGTGACAGAGAATAGGAAAAGAGGAGAGGATAGAAAAAAGAAAAATGTATGACTAAATCCCTCAATTTACGACACTAATAATGGATTTGTACATGGAGAGAGGCAGTATTGAATGGGGAAAGAGGAGAGGAGAGAAAAAAAGAAAAATGTGTAACTAAATTCACTAATTTAAGGCATTAATACTGAATTGTATATAATTTGTAAGTAATCCTTGTTTAGAGCGGGTAATATACAAAACTAAGACAATTTTGGTAAATAAGTTTCAAATATTATATAGGAAGGGAAAAATTTTCGTGCATAAATAGTCATTCTTAGGACTGGTATTTAGGAATTAGTTAGTACTTATTTTGTCCTGAAAATTTAAACTAAAAATCTTAATTTTAGGACAATTCAGAGTATTTATGTCCCTAAACATGAATTGAAAGATGATTGGAGCAAGGGATATGGTGGACCTAAGTCAGATAATGGCTCAGGAAAGTGCAGCATGATCAAACAAATCTATTATCAGATGTTAGGGCAACTACCTAGGGTGAAATGGAAGATCTTCATGTTCAGGAATGACGTAAGAGCCAAAGTTAAGTTTATAATGTAATGACCCAACCTGTCATTTTGAGCTCCGACACGTCGTTCAGCGATTTGAGGCCAGGAGCAGCTTCACTTTAAGTATTATGACTTGTACGCATGGTCGGAATTGAATTTTGGGAAGTTCGGAGTTAATTTGGAAAGAAAATTCTCATTTCGAATGCTTTAAGTTGGAAGAATTGACTATGATTGGATTTTTGAGTAAACAACCTCGGAATTAGGATTTGAAGGTTCCAACAGGTTTGCATGATAATTTTGGACTTGAGTGTATGTCCGGATCGGGTTTTGGATGACCTGAGAGCGTTTCAGTGCCTGTTGTGTAAGTTGGCATTTTAAAATAATTTATAAGTTTGGGTTGAACTGCATTTCAGTGTTATCGATGTCTGTTTTGGATTTCGAATATGGGAACAGCTCCGTATGGTAATTCTGGCATGAGGAGCGTGATCGGGAGTGGATTTGGAGGTCCATGGGTCATTTTGGAGTCATTTGGCGAAAGTTAGAAATTTGAAGGTTTTTGAGAAGTTTGACCCGAAGTGGGATTTTTGAGATCGAGGTAGGATATCGATTTTGGAAGTTGGAGTAGGTTAGTAATATCAAATATGACTTGTGTGCAAAATTTGAGGTCAATCGGAGGTGATTTGATAGATTTTGGCATCGAATGAAGAAGTTCGAAGTTCTAAAGTTCATCAAGTTTGAAATGGAGTGTGATTTGTGATTTTAGCGTTGTTTGATGTGATTTGAGGCCACGAGCAAGTCCGCATTATGTTATGGGACTGGTTGGTGTGATTGCACGGGGTCCCGGGGGCCTCGGGTGGATTCCGTATGGTTAACGGATCAATTTTGGGATTTGAAGAAGAAGTGAAGCAGCTGCCTTCTGGTGTAACCGCGCCTGCGAGGCTTGGGCCACAGGTGCAGAGCCGCAGAAGCGGCCATGAGGGTCGTAGATGCGGTTTCGGGCTAGAAGTGCAGAGACCCTATATGCAATCATATCACCGTAGAAGCGGGACCGCACCTGCGGTAGGGGGAGCGTAGAGGCAGAAATGGGGCAGCTTATGGAAGACCGCAGAAGCGGTGGTGAGGCTGCACCTGCGGAACCGCAGAAGCGGTCAAGTGAACGCATGTGCGAAAGGGTTGGAGGCAGTGAGGTTTCTTTAAAATCGGGGTTTGGCTCATTTTCATTCCACTTTCTTCCATGGGAGCCGATTTTGGAGCAACTTTGAAGTGTCATTTTCACCACCAAGAATGAGGTAAGTGGTTTATACTAATGTAACGACCCGAGCCCACACTGTGCATATATTGTCCGCTTTGGGTCCCACTTAGAATAAAATCACTATACATCCCATGCTCCGCATACACATGAGAAATTTACATATCCAAATTGCGGTAAAGACCACCAAGGACTCCCCGAGTTCCCTTTGCACAAATGATACCTGCCAGGACGGAATCCTTCTAACTCGACCAAGCTGCGCAAGCCGTCAAAACCTAAGAACATTGCCACAAAATACCTGTAAGAACTCATTACCTCAAACACCCACAAAGAACAAATCACATCCTTACCATACTGGTCCGGTCTACTACCAAATTACCCCATCTATCTAAATTTCCTTCTGATTCATCTTCAACTTAATATTTCCTTTTTGTTGTAGCACCACAATCCTCAACTCAGACTTAGCTCACGGAACCAAGCATAAAGCCACACCGTCTAAGACTCATACATCGCTGAATACTTTCTTACACATTCCCAGAAATACCACATTCCAGGTTACTTTACTCTGAAGAACTTCCTAAAAATCTAAATCTGTTACCTTTACTTCCCTAATACTGATACATAGAATCCCATAACTAACATAGAAATACCACAAGTCTTGACCTCTTCTAATGAAAACTCAGTTTCTAACCACTTATACAACTTTAAAACACATGATTGTTACATGCAGAATCTTGAACACCTTAGAACCATTCTCGCCAGTCATTCACTTCTTATTCAAACTGCAATTTACCTGATCAAATGAACAGAACCACCTGTTCCTCATTAGCACTCTGACACCGCAGGATACGACCTCATCCCAATACAAACAAGCATCTTCCTTCTCTATACACCAAGCATTCTTTACCAACATCAGCTTAAGACATCCTGTTATTCTCATACATCTACGAAGCACCATATAATCTTTGTCAAAATTTTCCTTCACTCGTGCCATCCTCGGCTCAATTTCCGCAACCAGAATTGATTCGCCAGCATGCCTCAAACCGGAACCAACATAGCACATAACCATACAATCAGCTAATCAATAGCAAACTCCCCAACTTGGCTCGAAGCCATATATCAAAACACGCAATACTCATAACACATATACTCCACTACTGCCTTAATACCATAGTGAGATTAAACTCAAATCTCTTTGTAAGATTGTATAAACACAAATCATCTAGTACTTTAATTCTTAGGCAAATTTCGCAACAGTTAAGCCCACTCTATAAAGCGACCCAAAATTTAAAACTTCGACACTTACAATTCAATTGCACATGCCATATTTGAGCTTCGTGCCATCTATTTGAACCCTTCGGGGATTGTTGTTGATATTTCCTCACTATTTTAATTTTATACTTAAACTCAATCATGCATTTTCTACTATTTTTAAGACTCAGCCAAGTTTATCTTGCTTTAACACTTGAAATGATATTTCCAATAACATTTGGGGCTGAACATCATGTTTTACTGTTGCCCGAGTGGCTTGTGTGATCTTTGACTGGGTAAGGCCGAGGGCCTGTATTGTGAGGATACTTTTGGTGGGGTAAGTGCAGTACAGGTGCTGAGGCAATGTGACTGTAGCTCGCAGGAATCCCACATCGGAAATGAGAGGGGGAGTCCTGGGCTATATTAGTAAGACTTGGACTTACATGTGTATAGGCCTTTTCCCCAGTGGGACTGGAGGAGAATAAAACCGTGAGGGTGGGACCCAAAGTGGACAATATATGCATAGTGTAGGCCCGAGTCATTACAGTTGGTATCAGAGCGGACTCTCCAGTGTACGATGGGTGGGTACCCACAACGAGGACATTGTGTTCCTGTTGGTGGGGTGAGTGCAGTACAGGTGCTGAGGCAATGGGACTGTAGCTCGCAGGAATCCCACATCGAAAATGAGAGGGGGAGTCTTGGGCTATATTAGCAAGACTTGGACTTACATGTGTATAGGCATTTTCCCCTATGGGACTGGAGGAGAACAAAACCGTGAGGGTGGGACCCAAAGCGGACAATATATGCACAGTGTGGGTCTGGGTCGTTACAACTAGTTTGAGTTAAATACATCGATTATGTATATGTTTTAACATGGAAATTAGTAGAAATTCAGATTTTGAGGAAAACCTCCAGGCGGACATCCTGATTACCAAAATAAGGAAGGAATTGATTTAAGACTAACAACTTGATCTGTATCACCTCTGTTCTTCAGGCGGGCTCCTGACTTTAACCACTATTTTGGATATGAAATTGAGAGTAAATTATATATTTGAGTTCGCGAGGTTATGAGTAAACTTTATCTTCAAAATTTTTTAGAATCCGGGCACGTGGGACCGAGGGTGGTTTTTACCAACTTTTCGACCAGGGTTAGGAATTGTTATAAATTGGATTATATTCTAGCATATATTAATGGATTTGAATAATTATTGGCTATTTTTGGAGTGTTGTGCATCGGTTTGAGTCGTCGGAAGGGCTTGGAAGCCGGTTATGGAGATTCGGAGCAAGGTGAGTCTCCTTTCTAACCTTCTGAGGAAATTAATCCCACATGTGATTTAATCAAATATGTGCTCCTATTTGTGGGGAGCTACGTACGCACGAGGTGACAAGAGTAAGTACGTAACTACTAGCTATGCCTATGTTCGAGTAGTTTTAGGCCTACATCATTCCTTGATTGATATTGTTGTTAATTCATGTTTATTGTTTGATTTGAGAAGAAACAAGATTAAGGTTGCGTAATAATTGGGTAGAAAGAAATTTAAATTGAGGAATTTGAGATTTTAAGAGTTTCCATAAAACTTCGTATTTTCAGAAAGAAATGCTAAATATCTAAATAATTTAAGAAACCTATAATTGACCCCATCGCATGTATAATTCGTGAGCGGGGAAGTCCCTTAGATTATATTTGACTGCGTCGCTCGTATGATTCACGAGCGAGGTGCTACATTTTACTAATCTCATGGGAACGGGTTGATCGCCTCAGCAGGTTAATATATACATCTATGGTTCGCGCGATTCGACCCTCTGCCAGTGCACAGTTTACTTTTATGTTGGATCAGATCGTACGCCTCGACATTTCCTCTCTCTCTCTCTCTCTATATATATATATATATATATACACACACACTCATGGAATCGTGCGTAACACTTGGCCAGAAGCCAGTGTATCTGAGGGATTTTCCCTGATTTGAATCCTGATAACTTCCTTGACGTAAACAACTATAATTGTACATATATGCTCCGGTTACGGAGGGAACTTGATAGTTGAAAACTTGAATAAAATTATGAATAAGGGGGATGGTACTATGTGTTTTATACATATTTATTTCATATATTTGCCCTGTTTCATACTTATTCACTTCTTTACTGTAATGATATTATTGGACCATTAGTAAGTGTCGAAGTCGATCTCTCGTCACTACTTCTTCGAGGTTAGACAAGATACTTACTGGGTACGCGTTATTTTCGTACTCATGCTACACTTGCTGTGTATTTTTGTTGCACAGGCACATGTACGTCTAGTGGCCTAATGGGCGCAACAGCGTGGATGATACAGAGACTTAGGTGAGTTGCATCTCTCGAGACGACCCGCAACCAGTAGAGTCTCATTCAGTGTATTGTATTTACTCCTTGTCAAGTTTGTATTCCGGACAGCTATTGTACTTTATTAGATTTCCTAGTAATTGCTCATGCACTTGTGATACCGGGTTCTGGGATGATTTCGGGATTATTCGGTAAATATATTAGACATCATTATTTATTCAGTGAAGTTTATTATTCATTGTTTAATGTTTGGAAGAAATGATTTCGAAAATATTAAAATGAGAATTTACTAATTATATAGTGTTGGCTTGCCTGACAGTGGTGCCCGGTGCCATCACGACACTTAATAAATTTTGGGTCGTGACACATAATGTGGTTGTACTTACAGGATAGACTGCTCACCACTGATAGGCTTGTGCAATGGGGGATGATTGCGGATACCTGTTGTTAACAGTGTTCTAGTTCGAAAGATGTTTAAACAGAAAAAATAGATGAAGCAGAAAATTAAATCCGATCCCACAAATTTCTTGTGTCTCCCTAAGGAATTATAACCCTTCCACAGTTGCCAAGAATTATAGGTTACTTCCTTCCAGGATAGAACGGAAAAATATTTCTGTGATAGTGGCAATACAAATCACAGAATTCCAACAAACTCAAAGATACGCTGCAAATCACACAACTTATTGTTTTTCTTTTGATGAAAATAATGCAGTAGTTTAGTTAGTAAGAGGGAGAGTTTTTGAGAGAAATATCTGTAAAAAATTGTGTGTCAAAACAAGGCAAAGCCTCTGGAATTTATAGAAAATTATTGGAAGAGGTGTGATATTTGATTTGGAAAAGGTGTCTGTTCAGAAAAACGCTGCCTGCCGCAGTCCTACCGTGGTTACGCCAGGACTGCGGTCAGAGCAGCTTGCAGATCCTGCAGATTGAATCTGCCGCGGTCCTACCGCGGTTACGCCAGGACCGCGGCAAGAGTGGCCTTCAGATAGCGTGGTTCAGCAGCTAACTGACAGACATTTAATTAATTATTAAATAATTAATTAAATAAATTTTATCCAAAAATAATCTTATCGATCGATCATTTGACAAATCCAAATCCAAAGCCAAAGCCGAAGCCGAAGCCGAGCCGAGCGACAACGACGACGCGAGGGGTTTTCCTTTTTCTCAACCTTTTGAGAGATAGAGAATGAGTTTCTCAATATAAACTCATATTGGATGGTTTCCCCATCTAATGTGGGACAATTCACTTTTCAAGACTTTAATGAATTTGAATTTTTCATTTCCCTCCAAAAGTCATCTCCTCCATTTCCCTTTCATTCCACTTGATTAAAGACAAAGAATGTCTTTAAAGTCCAACAATCCCCCACATGAATGGGGAATGGCTTAAAAGAAGAATATATCCATGAAAACTATGTGATTTGCAATTAAGGATTAGCTGCATTTGGATAAGTAGGTTTCCCTTTGAACTTTCCATAGTGAACTTATATCGGATATACTCGGTCAATCGGTAGATTTGATATCTTTGAACCGTCGAGCTTTGATGTATACCTAGACAACACAAGTCACATAATTGAACCTTAAACGTCTTTGGTTCTCATTGTTGTGTTCGTTTCAGCCATGAACACCTCCCGGTTTCATAATTGTATAGAGAATTTGGCCTTTCTAAATTCTCCTTGAAGCGGCTTACACTTCACACTTACATAGGTGATTTCTAAGCTGTAATCCTAGATATTACATTTTCTGATAATTCCTATATCAGAATTAGATAATCATTAAAAAGCTTTAATCGCTTTATCCTTGTTTCCTAGCATTGTCCTTTCATGAGAATGGATTATTTTGACAATGTTCCATTGTCTTTCATAACTTTGTTTGATCTCCTTGAACCTAGATCTTGGGATCTCTAGTCTTCTAGGTAGAGTTACCGTTATTGTGACGACCCGATTCGTCGTCACGTGAGTTACCGCCCTGTTTTCTCTGTTATATGCTTGTTCATGTTTTAATATATGTACTTGGTGAATTTGAGTCAATTCGGATCGAGTTTGGTAGGAAATGGGATGACTAGTCTCTTTAATGAAGGAATAGATTGGAAAAATCAACCAGACGTTGACTTGTGAGTTAGAGGGCTCGGAATCTAATTTTGATGGTTCGGTTAGCTTCGGGGGATGATTTGTGACTTAGGAGAGCGATCAGAATCAAATTTGGAGGTCCGGTGTAGAATTAGGCTTGAATTGGCAAAGTTGGAATTTTGGCGAAATCCGGTTGATAGGTGAAATTTTGATCCGAGGTTCGGAATGGAATTTCAAGAGTTGCAGTAGCTTCGTTAGGTGATTTTGGATATGTCTGCAAATTTTCAGGTCATTCGGACATCGTTTGGTCGGGTTTTTGATTGGATGTTGGTTTCGGAAGTTATAGTTGAAACTTAGGCTTGAATCCGCCTTGATTTGATGATTTCTGTGTTTAAGGACGTGTTTTTATGATTGGAACAAGTTCGTATGGTGTTTTGGAGTAGGTTGGTGGTTTTGGTTGAGGTCCCGGGGGCCTCGGGGTGATTCCGGGGGTTCAAACAGATCATTTTTGGTTAAGCTAAGGATCAGATTTTGCTGTCATATATTGCAGAGAAATTAATGCATCGCGTTCGCGTAGGTGATGGGCGCGAACGCTTAGAAGGAATTTGGGGTCTGAGAGTTTTGGCCTTCGCGTTCGCGAAGGTGTTGATGCGAACGCGAAGTGGAAGAATCTGGAGGACTACGTTCGCGTGGGTAGGTTCGCATTCGCGAAGAGGTAAAATGGGAGGCTGTGATGTTGGCCTTCGCGGACGCGATGAGGGAGTCGCGAACGCGAAGTTGTGGGTCAAGGTTCTACGCGAACGCGTAAGAGTGATCGCGAACGCGTAGAAGGAGGTATGGGCCTGGGGACAATTGGCCTACGTGGACGCGAGGCATGCTACGCGAACGCGAAGGGCCTGAGAGATTGACCTTCGCGAACGCGAGGCATTCTACGCGAACGTGATGAAGGATTTCCAGCTGGGCAAAAAGGTTTTAAGTGATAATTCAGTCGCGAGACCCATTATTTTCCTCCATTTTTACACTACTTTAAGAGCTAAGTGATAGAATTTGAAGGGGATTTCATCAGGAAGTGATTGGAGGTAAGTCTCGTGGTCTTAATACGTCATTTAATCAAAGAATCTTCCATTAATTCTCTGAATTTGGGTATAAATTGAAGAAGTTAGGGCTTGGATTTTTGCTATGTAAAGATTGGGATTTGG
>MU781814.1:54121-65870 GCA_026770625.1 Nicotiana glauca
CACTTGCAACTCCTGAACTTGAGAGATAACAGACTTGTTGTCCACCATTTTAAACTCTAGAAACTTGGCGGCAACAAACTTCTTAAAATCAGCATCTTCAGTTTTGTACTTCTTCTCAAGAGCGTACCGCAACTCTTTTGAAGTTTTACGAACACTAAAGACATTGTACAAACTATCTTCTAAACCATTTAGAACATAATTTCTACAAAGGAAATCAGAATGTTTCCAAGCCTCAGTTACCAGAAATTTCTCGTTGTCAGGAGTGCCTTCAGCCACAACAGGTTCGTCTTCATTGATAAACCTTTGCAGACTGAGGGTTGTTAGATAGAAGAACATTTTCTACTGCCAACGTTTAAAATCAATCCCGATAAATTTACCGAGTTTTTCAGCCTTTGCAATTGTTGGAGCAGGGGCAACGTTTGGTGCAGCAGCCTGAGTAGAACCAATTTGTTCTGTCCCAGTGTTGGCAGAAGCATCACTTGTTCCATTCGTCATTTTTTCTTCTGGAAAAACAACACAAACCAAAGTTAGCAATCTGGTGAAGTTTTTAATCTTCAAACCGATTACTACAAATCAATTTTACTTGATGAAGTTTTTATTACTTCAAACCAAGTTAAATAAGAACACTGTTACAGAAAATAGGTTATAATTCCTTAAGCTTGCTGTTAACAGTGTTCTAGTTCGAAAGATGTTTAAACAGAAAAAATAGATGAAGCAGAAAATTAAATCCGATCCCACAAATTTCTTGTGTCTCCTTAAGGAATTATAACCCTTCCACAGTTGTCAAGAATTATAGGTTACTTCCTCCCAGGATAGAACGGAAAAATGTTTCTGTGATAGTGGCAATATAAATCATAGAATTCCAACGAACTCAAAGATACGCTACAAATCACACAACTTACTGTTTTTCTTTTGATGAAAATGATGCAGTAGTTTAGTTAGGAAGAGGGAGAGTTTTTGAGAGAAATATCTGTAAAAAACTGAGTGTCAAAGCAAGGCAAAGCCTTTGGAATTTATAGAAAATTATTAGAAGAGGTGTGATGTTTGATTTGGAAAAGGTGTCTGTTCAGAAAAACGCTGCCTGCCGCAGTCATACCGTGGTTACGCAGGGACCGCGGTCAGAGCAGCCTGCAGATCCTGCAGATTGAATCTGTCGCGGTCCTACTGCGATTACGCCAGGACTGCGGCAAGAGTGGCCTTCAGATAGTGTGGTTCAGCAGCTAACTGACAGATATTTTATTAATTATTAAATAATTAATAAAATAAATTTTGTCCAAAAATAATCTTATCGATCGATTTGACAAATCCAAATCCAAATGCAAATCCAAAGCCAAAGCCGTGCGACGATGACGGCGCGAGGGGTTTCCCTTTTTCTCAACCTTTTGAGAGATAGAGAATGAGTTTCTCAATATAAACTCATATTGGATGGTTTCCCCATCCAATGTGGGACAATTCACTTTTCAAGACTTTAATGAATTTTAATTTTTCATTTTCCTCCAAAAGTCATCTCCTCCATTTCCCTTTCATTCCACTTGATTAAAGACAAAGAATGTCTTTAAACTCCAACAATACCTTTATGTGTCCTATTCAATCACATACTAAGAGTATAGACCATCTTTTTGTTGAATATGATTTTGCTAAGAGAATATGGAATAGGGTTCTATTATGGCTTCAGACACCACCGTATGGATTTGACTCATGGAGACAACATTGGATATGGGCAATGAGGAATGCTAAAGGAAAGTCTCAAGTTGCTGCTATTTTCAAGATGATATATGTTAAGGTAATTCACTTAATATGATGTGAAAGGAACAACCGAGTCTTTGAAAAGACCAAAGGAGAAGAAGAAATAGCAAGAACTATTGCATATGTATGTAATGTGAGCTAATGTTAAAATCAGGAAACTAATACAACAGTTAAAATTTTGAGGTGTCTTTATTTTTTGACTAGAATAACAAATAGGTGAGGTGAGCCGGATAGTTATTTGTACAGGGATAGATAGATATATTTTGTGGAGACAACTGACTTAGATTAAGTCAACTGTGGCTTTGTAATGGGTCGTTTGGTGATTAATAAAATTATTTAATTACCAAAAAAAAGAAATTAAAAAACTGAAAAGGACATATTGGTTAATTTTTAAATATCAGCTATTTAGAGTGACTACATGGTGTCATTTCTATGAAATGGCTCTAGGTAGCTGCTTGTGGTATCAATGTTAGCAAATTTCAGACCTGCCTTGTTGTAACTCCACCGCTTTCTTCTTTTTTGCAACTTCATACGGATACTTGTATGGTCTATATATAGAGTTTATTTGATGAGATTCTAAATTATGTGTGAATAATCTAAAAGGGTTATTTCCGTGCTTTTAAATTTCAATTAGAATGTATACCATAATCTAAAAGAAGTTTTGATTTCAATTAACTTCTTCTTCTTCTTTATAATAGAAGAGCCTTATGAAGTCGAACTGCATTTATACTTGTTTAAATGCCATATATAAGGTTTGAAGTCAGGTTTTAGCAAGTTAGAAATTTTAAACCCGCAAGTCTGTAGTTGATTCTAAGACTCCTAATTTAAAAACCTTATAAATTTTGGCTATTCTTTAAATAGAAGTCCTAAAACGGCTATTTGTACAGTTGCCCTGTCAAAGGGCCCAACAAACGAGTCCGGAACCAAGATGTGGTTCTTTTGGACTCAAATAACAAAAATATGTGGAAAAAAACCTTAGTCACCAAAATATATATAGTGATTTTTTGAAAGATGCTATACTGTGATTTTTTAAAAGACATTATACCTTAATGGCCGTTTGGCAAGTTAAGTATAGTGTCTTTCAAAAAGACACTATATTTAAATTAATTTAAGCAGGAAAATATAACGTCTTTTGTTAATACGTTATATATATAGCGTCTTAACAAAAGACGCTATATATATAATTAAAAACGGTCTCTATCTTCCCCAAAACAGAATCCCAGAAATCGAACACCCGCCTACCCTCCCCCCAAATTTTTTTTTTTAAAAAAACCAGTGGTCCCTTCCTCATTTTTAATTCAAAATAGCTTGAGTGGAGCCTACCCGTACCACAAAAAGTAAAGATTCTCGGTCCCACGTGCTAGCTAAGGCGTTATCTCGGACATTGTTGCTTGTTTCGGCTCCAAATCACAAAATTTTTGACTTTCTAAAAAACTTAAATCGAGGTATTCCGACTTGGTTTTTGTTAAAACTTGTATAAAAATGCATATTATTTGTTTTTTATGTGCTTTACGTTATTTTGTGATTGTTTTGCGATTTAACTAATTTATTATTTTTTGTCCGGACTATAGTATTAGTGTGTTAAAAAATAGAGAAATTGTTATTAGTTGTTATAAAAATGTTAATTAGTTACTTTTTACTGTGGTATACTTAATTTCGTGATTGTTTTGTGATTAAATTAATTTGTTGTTTTTATCTGGTTTAGATTATTAATTTGCTAAAAGACTAGTAAACTAGATAAATTTTTACTTTAGTTCCCTGTAATGGTATCTTGTGGCCTAATGTAATATTCGTAGTTTAATATAGTGACCTTTTAGCGTAGTAAAACGTAGTGTCCTTTAGCTTAGTATCCTTGTAGTTATAGAGATGAATCATTTAAGTATCTCTTATTCCCAAAAATACGTCCAAAAGCTGATATTCAAACACAAATTATGTCCAATTATATCAACAAAAGTATGGACATAAGAATTCAGGATACATTGGTGCTACCGGGCCTCAAATATTGTGTCCGGAACCAAAATGTGAATATTTAATAATTAAATCTTGTATAGTTATGAAAATTAACTAATTTTAGTATAATAAAAAAATAAGTCAATAACAAACAAACAAAAATATTAAATAATAAAACTAAAATATAATATAACAGACTTGTTGAGTGAAAAATCAAAAAAAATTTCTCATCATAAACATAAAAATTCAGGATACAATGGTGCTACTGGACCTCAAATATTGTATCCGGAACCAAAATGTGAATATATAATAATAAATCATGTATAGTAAAAAATAGGTGAATAACCAATAACATATAAAATGATAAAATTAATATATAAGTTAATAAAACTAACATATAAAATAATAAAACTAAAAGTAACGTATAAAATATAAAATTATAATATTAAAAATGGATCAACCTAATTAACAATATAGTAAAAATATCGAATAAAATTTAATATTCAAGGTATTGCAATATATTTAAGCAGTGGAAAAGAAAAATAATGTAATAAATTTTGTTCAATTTACAGTAGTCGTCATGGGGGTTTCGCCTTTGCATCCCAAACCTGCCTCCCTAGAGCTACTACTGCTAAAGGCCGAGCATAGGTCTTCCTACATATGAGAGGGGAAGTTATTAGCCCAGACTTTGCGTTCTAGGAGAATAGACAATGTGTGGGACTTTCTTAAGGACCACCAGCTCCATCCCCGTGTAGTCAGACGCCTGCAGGATACAGGTTTTTATAAGATCATTGAGATCGGTCGGCTGCAGTTGGATTGGTTGCTGATCACGGCTTTGATAGAGCGGTGGCAACCAGAGACGCGTACATTTCATTTGCCCATTAGCGAGGCCACTATCACACTGCAGGATGTGGAGGTCCCGTATGGGCTGCCGATTGATGGACTTGTTGTTGCTTTGCCGCAAGGCATGAGAGATTATACGGGAGCTAAGTACCTGGACACATTGCAGCGGCTCACCAGTTTCCGGACAGAGGATGAGGGTGTATTGGTTGGGGCTAGTCGTCTTGTGTTGACGCCCATCCGGCTGCATTTGGAGGCCATGCATAATGATATTACCCATGGTACATCGGAGCTTCATATTAACCGGTACACGAGGTCGTTGCTGCTGCTGCTACTAATGTTTAGAGGCATATTGTTCCTAAACACATTGAGAAACCTAGTCAGCTTGAGATTTCTTCATCATCTTGAGGGGCTAGATGATTTACATCAGTACAGCTGGGTACCGGCAGATGTGCCGGGCATGCATGGACACCTAGTGATATATTGCAGGATTTATGTCGTTGTTGCAGGTGAAAACATAGTCAAATACTCTCTTCATTATAACATACATCATAAAATATACCTTAAATTTTACATCCAAATTGTATATTAGGTTTGGTCCTGAGAGCGGTTCCTGCAGTTTCAGCCACCTCTACCACACATAGCTGAGGATGCACCTCCTCCACCGTTTCTCTCTTTGGCTAAGAGGTGGGTTGAGAGGTGGGGATACGGACGCGAGTACGAGGCTCAACATTATCTCCCATGTTGCAGAGATTTGTTGGATTTGCTGGAGGACGCGCAGGTAATCCTATACTTAAGTTTACTTGGCCTGCGTTAGATATGTGTTTTGTATACTCACGGTTCCTGTTTATACGTAAAGTTCATTGGAGACCATACAACGACGAGCTAATAGCTGGTTTGCTTGATTATTGCTAGACTGGGCAACTTATCTGGAGCTCTTCCGTCCCGTTGATATGTCTCGATATTGTCGAGCATCATGCCACCGAGCGAGTCCTTCGCCAATTTGTTCAACCATAACTTTTACCTCCACCATCCGCTTGGTTAACGACACATTACTAACGGGATGATCATTCGAGGGTGGATGAGGTATATGAGGCATGGCTAGAGGGATAGATCGAGACTTGGAAGCAGTGGCGTGACCTGATTCCACCACCCCTCCACCAGAGCTTATGGCTGGTGGGCATGAGTATATTGCCCGGTAACGCAACATTACCCAACTTATCATCGGGAATCCCGTTCATCGCGCTGGCACTCGGTTCGTTCCATACGCCGGGAGGCATGAGGCGCTGGTATATTATTTGATATACTTAGTTATAACATTAACATTACCGTTTCGTAATTAATATTTTACATGTTGTACAGGCTATTGGACTACATATGTTCCACCAGTTGGGGCTGCAAATGCAGCAGCATGTCGGCGAGGGAGCAGCCACTTTGCATGACTATTGTCGTCAGGTTACAGATTTGGCTGCCCGGATATTGCAGTGAGCCCTGGATGATGATCACTTAGCATATGAGGTTGATTATATGGCGCTAGAGAAGTACCATCGTGGGCCAGCAGTGCATCTTGAACGTGGTAAATGTGGAAAGGGTGTGCCACGAGGCGGGGGTATCTCACGAGGTTGTGGGGGTCGGTGAGGAGGTGGTCCCCAGCAAGGGGGCATTGAGGCACCTATTGAGGATGTTGGAGTTGATCAGCCGGGTGACCACCTTGATCCTAGTTATGTGCCCTCATTTAGCCTGGGACTTACTCTAGGACTTCGCAGGTGACCTCGTCAGCTCCATTGTCGATTGCGAGCACGACCTTTACCTCGTATGACTGGGATGCATTGTTTGTTGACACTCCAGAGGCATCGACGGTTGCTGATGCTCGTCCGGTACGAGATGTGGATAGTGGGAGCCGATTTAGTTATGGCTCATCACCGAGGGATGCTGAGGATCTTCCACGGGATTTGGTTAGTTTGTATTACTATTACTTAATTTTTGTGTTAATCTCATTAATTAGTCATACATATCTAAAGCATTTTTTTTGAAGCCATCATCCTCACCCGCACGGAGGCCACTAGGTGCCACACTCACATGCCTGAGACGGATGAGTATATTCAGGAGCCCGCTGCGATCATGGTAAGATATTTTAATTATTTTTGTGCAATCAACCCCTACATTACTATTACATATTTCATATACTAAAATATTTCATTATTTTGTAGGTTACTGCTGCACCGACGACACCTTTTACCGCATTTTCCAGCCTTACTGATGATCATGCTGCAGCTTATCCTCCGATAAAGAGGCACCGTGATAAGGATGATCCTGATAGTGTAGCCGGGCGGGATGGGATGCGCCTCAAGCCAACGGCTACATTAAAGCATACCGGATGTAGGATACATTGATTTTTTTTTGTACTTCATGTACATATGACATTCAGTAAATAATGAAAACTATTTTTATTATTTACATTATATGTGCATTACTACAACACAAACACAAACATAGCGACTTAACATAATTTAAATTCAGTACAACTAATAAAATACAAGGCACGAAAAACATAAAGATAAAATACTACACTCAACACATACATGTCCTTGTTTAGTCGCTACCACCTAGTATTCTCTGCTCCAACCACTTAAATTTCTCTTCTAGGTTATTTATTTTTCCCGACTCTTTTAGTTTCTCATGAAATGCCACAATTTCTCATTTCATTTTAGACTCACGGCATTGGTATTTACATTTCATATTCCAAATAAACTGCAAAGATTTTTGTAGCATTCCTGCTCAATGGGTTCATCATACAATTCCATAAAATTGCAATAATTTCCGACATTGCCTCCAAACCTGTTTACACACATCCAGTATTTGCGCCCAACATGACCATAGGACCAACATAACTTCATTATACATCGTTTTCCACAATAGCACATTGGTTGGTCATTGCGTCCAGACATTTGTTAATGTAAAAGAAAAATACCCTGCTTTTATGAAAAGTTTTGCTATTTGTTTTGGTTAAGCATAGATAATAACTAAAATGCGCTAGTTATTTATAGGCAATGCAATACACATAACATAGTATTTAACCATGCTATGCTTCGCGTGCTAAAGATTCTTTCGGGTACAATACAGCTTTTCTAGGCGAGCAGTTTTTGCAGGCGAGCCGGTTTTTACATCAACAAAATGTAACGACCCGATCAGTCATTTTGAGATTTTGCACTTTGCCCGTTAGTTCTCTGGCATGACTTGCCCCGTATAAGGTATTAAGACTTATGTAAATTATTGGTTTTGGTTTTTAGGGTAACTGGAACGAATTTGGAAGAATAGTTCTCAGTTTGAAGCTTGAAATTTGAAAGGTTTGATCAAGATTTGACTTATTTGTATATGATCTCGGATCGGAACTTCTATGATTTGGTTAGCTTCGTTAGGTGATTTGGACTTAGGAGCGTGATCAGAATACATTTTGGAAGTCCGTGGAAGGTTTAGGTTTGAATTGGCAAAATTGAGATTTTGGCGATTTTCGATTGGTAGGCGAGAATTTGATATAGGGGTCGGAATGAAATTTAGAGAGTGGCACTAGATTCGTTGTGTTATTTGGGATGTGTGTGCAAAATTTTAGATTATTCAGACGTGGTTTGGTTGGGTTTTTTTTTTATCAAAATCAGAATTCGGAAGATTTTTGAATATTTGGCTTGAATCCGATGTGTTTTGGGTGATTTGATGTGGTTTAAGATATTTTTTAGATTGGAACAAGTTTTAATAAGGTATTAGAATATGTTTGTGCTTTTGGTTGAGGTCCCGAGAGCCTCGGGGTAATTTCGGATGGTTAACGGAGAAGTATAGATTTTGTTGCAACTGCTGAATTTGCTGCTTCTGGTATTTTCGCACTTGCGGATTGGGGACCACAGTTGCGGCACCGCATGTGCAGTTAATTGGTCACAGAAGTGGAAAAGGGCTTGAGGGGCAGGAACCGCAGAAAGCGGCTATGTGGATCGCATCTGCGGAGTCGCAGATGCAAAATTTTGGCTGGTAAGTGATTTCCGTAGAAGCGGAGGTAAGACCGCATATGCGGTGCCGCAGAAGCGAATATTGTGCCGCAGATGCGGAAGTGCTGGGCAGAATGTATAAAAATGCCCCTTCGCGATTTTCAATCATTTGTTCAACATTTTTGTGCGATTTTGGAGTTCCAAGCTGTGATTTCAAGAGGGGATCAAGTGTATCCACAGAGATAAGCTACTTGGGCTTTATACCTTCTGTTTATGGTGATTATATCATTGTTTAATCGTGAATATTTGTGGGAAATTAGAGGAACAGTTGGGAATTTAGGACTTGAAATTGGAGAGTGATTTTTTTAGAATTTGAGTGACCATATGAGGTCGGATTTTGGTAAATTTGATATGTGAGGATGAGGATTCTATTGATGTAACTTTCGTCGGATCTTGAGACGTGGGCTGGGTTTGAGCAATTTTGGGATTTTTTATGTGAATTGGATATTTTCGAGTGGGCTTTGTTCCCTTAGCATATCTTAATGATTATGTACTGATTGTGGCTAGATTTGGAGCGTCCGGAGGTCGATTCATGCTTGGAAAAGGCATCGCGGGCTAGAGTTTGGACCGGATCGAGGTGAGTAATGATTGTAAATAATGTTATTTGAAACCCCAGATTGCACATCGTGGTGCTATATTGAGGTGAGGCATACGCTTGATGACGAGCGCGAGGGCGTGCACTATTGGGGACTATGACTCGGTCTATCCCGATTGATGATTTTCTAGTGTATTTGACTAAAATTTATTTGTTATCATTATTATTTGGGTTGAATGGCATACTTGGGCTTCGTGCTAATTATTTGAATTATTCGGGGATTTTTGTTGATATTTCCTCACTGTTTTGACTTTTATACTTGAACTCAATCATGTTATTTTCCACTATTTTCAAAACTCAGCTATGTTCACTCAGTTTTAATACTCAATGATATTTAAATGATGTTTTGGGTTGAGAAACACTATCTTATTGTTGCCCGAAAGGCTTGTGTGATTTTTGACTGAGTAAGGCCGAGGGCCTGTGTTGTGAGGATATCTTTTGGTTCAGGCTGCACGCCACATCGGTGATACACTAATTTTGATTATGAGGCCAAGGGCCTAAGATTGTACACCACGAGGTGGCTTGATATTGATATGAGGCCGAGAGCCTATTTATGATGCCACGAGATGGCTTGTATTGCGCTTGGGCCGTAAGGGGCTTCTCTAGGAGTCTGCACATACCGAGTGAGTGCGGGTACCCATTGTGATGTGAGATATGGCCCGAGGGCTGGTATTTTTTTATGTGATTGCCTAGGGGCTGGTACTGTTCTAAGATATTGCTCGAGGGGCGAATTTGTTGACATTGTGCCCGAGGGGCGAACCTTATGTGTTTATCTATCTTATTTACCTGTTATTTACCTGTTTAGTTGTGTAATTGTGCCCGAGGGGCATATTCTTTATGCTTATATGTTCTGGTTGCTTTGCATTCAGTTGCTTAACTGTTGAAAAGCCATTTTTGAAGAAGTTAAAACTAAGTTAAGACGCTTTAAGAGATTTCACAGCTTCATTGCTTTCTTACTAGTTTTGTACTACTTCTATACTGCATGTTGATGCACTTTTCGTGATTTCTTATCACTCAGTATTTATTTATGATTATTACTTACTAAGTTGGAAGTACTCACTTTACTCCCTGCACCTTGTGTGCAGATTCAGGTATTACTGAACCCGGTAGTGGGTATTGGTTGATCGGAGGCAGAGTCATCGGAGTTTAGCAAGGTAGCTGCCGGAATTCTCAGCAATGCTTTTCTCCCTCTTTATTCTATTAGTCTGTACTTAGTACATTTCAGACTTTGTCAGTTGTATTTAGGCCTTAATAGATGCTCATGACTAGTGACACCCCGGTTAGGGCTGTGTTTGGGTTGTACTTCTGCATTGTTATGATATGATCTGCTACTTAGTATTATTAAATTATGTTTTAGACTGATCTCTTGCTATTTAACTTCAAATTGGGAATAGTTGACTGGCATTGTCTTCACGAAAGGCGCCATCACGATCGGGTCTGAGTTTAGGGTCGTGACAGTTGGTATTATAGCCTAGGCTACATAGGTCTCACGAGTCATGAGCAGGTTTAATAGAGTCTCGCGGATCGGTACAGAGACGTCTGTATTTATCCTCAAGAGGCTGCAGAACCTTTAGGAAAAACTTCACATTCTCGAATTCTTATCGAGCGTCCTAGATTCAGCTTGAAAAGTAACTCTTGAAATTCCTTCCACGCATTCGTATGCGCGCATGAGCGCTCAGTATCATATCGATGGCTTGTGATTTCCTGATCGAAGGTTGAGATGTGATCTCTGTGAGTTGATGTTGGACCAGTCTGGAGGACTTGAGGCCGGATTGTTGCCTATAGCTTGAGCACCGAGGTGCTGACTGTGTGAGCAAGTGTTTTTGAACTTATATGTTCGGTAGTGTCCCTAGTAGTGGGAGTGACGACTGGATGACTATGTGATGAGTATGTTAGTACTGCGAGATATATCTATATGATTTGGAAGTAACGAGAAGGGTCTGTCGGAGTATAAAAGAACTATTAGGTGCTTGAATTCTATCTTAATTCGAGGTATTGTCCCGAGTTATGGGCGTGTGAAGAATCTTTTCATGTTTCCTAGTTGGGAGTATAGTAAATTTCATGATTGCGGTATGAGTTCAGCCTCAGGAAGACTAAGTGACTGCGTAATGTTTATGATGGTGGAAGGTATACAGATGTAACGACCCGACCGGTCGTTTTAAGCTCTAGCGCATCGTTCAGCGGTTTGAGGCCATGAGCAGCTTCATTTCAGGCATTATGACTTGTACGCGTGGTCAGAATTGAACTTCAGGAAGTTCGAAGTTGATTTGGAAAGAGAATTCTTATTTCGGAAGCTTAAAGTTGAAAGAATGAACTAGGATTTGGAATTTTGAGTAAACGACCTCGGAATCGGGACCTGAAGATTCCAGCATGTTCGTATGATGATTTCAGACTTGGGCGTATGCCCGGTGTGGGTTTTGGATAACCTGGGGGGCGTTTTGGCGCCTATTGTGGAAGTTAGCATTTTAGAAGGAATTTCTTAAGTTTGGCTTGAAGTGCATTTCAGTGTTATCGATGTCCGTTTGGAAATCCGAGGCTGTGAATAGCTCCGTATAGTGATTCTGGAGTTGGGAGCGCGATC
>MU781815.1:4310-30654 GCA_026770625.1 Nicotiana glauca
TTTTCAATTAAACCCATAAGATCCTATTTTTGATTTTTCTTCCATTTGTTTTTTCCAAAATGCATTAATACTAAAAATGTAAAAATTAAAAATCCTAATGCATATGCATATTTTTGTATTTTTAATATGAGTTATTATGTGACCAATTAACACAAAGAATGCAATAAAAATCTTAAAATTGTCAAAATCATTTTATTTGACATTTTTGGAATAATTTGCTTAGGGTAAAAATCACGTGCTCACACTCCCTGCACCCCTATGTGCGGATTCGGGCGCTACAGGTCATGCTAGCAAGGGTTTAGAGCTGTCCAGCATATTTCGGAGATTCACTAGGTAGCTGTCTGACGATTCGCAGCCTTATGCTTCTCCTTCTATCTTGTTTCTTTCTATTTTAGTTATTTAGTAGTGGAATAGACTTTCAGACTTGTAGGATTAATTTAAATGCTCATGACTGGTGACACCCCGATGTTGGGCTGTGTTGGTTTTAATTCTGTAAATTGTACTGTTCATTATTTATTTTGGAATTATTATGCTTAAGACTTAAATTGTGCTATTTAGTTTCTTTAAGGATGAATTGTGTGTGTGTCAGCTGGCCTTGTCTTCACGAGAGGTGTTATCACGACTGAGTTCGGGTTTAGGGTCATGACAAGTTGGTATCAGAACCTAGGTTACATAGGTCTCACGAGTCATGAGTAGGTTTAGTAGATTCTCCCAGATCGGTACAGAGACGTCTCTATTTATCCTCGAGAGGCTGTAGAACCTTTAGAAAAATTCTATATTCTTGAAATTCTTGTCGTGCGAATCTATTGATCTGAGTACTAAACTTCTTTTATTCTATTCTCTCACAGATGGTGAGGACACGAGCGACTGGTCGGGATGGACGACTACTAGTACCACCAACTGGAGCCACTAGAGGCCGAGGACGCGGTCGAGGCCGTGGTAGGGGCAGAGGTATTGTTGGTACCCAATTTTTTCCTATATATTTTAAATATGCAAAAATACCTTTGAAATAGCATATATATATATATATATATATATATATATATATATATATATATAGGCATGCACAAGGTTTGTATTATTTTTCTATAATTTTAAGGGTTTAAATTGATAATTATTTCCCCTTTTTTTATCTATAAAATCCCAATAATTATTTACCAAATTATTTTTATGATAATTTATTCATTTAATCTCTATAATTATGCAAAAATATGGTTTATATATTTTTCATACATTTTTATAATTACATTTAGTATTTTTTTGCAATGTTAGCCATTTTAATGTATAATTATATTTTATACGCGTAAAATTGGTCCCTATATTTTTAAAATTACAATTATATATTTTTAATTATTTTGGTACCTTGAATTATTTTTCAGAAATTACTTATTATTTATTAAAATTAAAAATGGAAAAAATTAACTGTTTAAATAATAGCCAATTTTGGCTATTGTAGCCTCAATTAAACCCAATGCCCCAGCCCAATTTCATGCGACCCAGGCACTAAACACACTTACCCGACCCAGGCCCCATCAGATTTAGATCAACGGCCCTCGTTAGCCCTTTTCTTTTAAATTTCTAAACAACCCCTAACTCTAATCATTTTCCACATACTGCCGCCCTAAAATTCTCTCCACACTCAATACACTCTCAACCTAACCCTAATATTCAACCGTCGACCTCCCATCTCTGGCCATCTTCGGTCATCTATCATCGTCTCTTAAGCCTCCAATGGCTTCTCTCATGCCACACCCATCTTCTTTGAGGCTTTCAAGGGGCCTGAGCCATGCCGACCTATGTCTAGGGTTGTTGTTTTGGCTGTTCTGGTGTGATTCTGAGCAGAATCACACTATATTGGTTACAATCTTTGAATTCCTAAACAAGTTCTTCTATTTCTATTTGGGTTTATTCGGAAACCCTAATTTTTATTTACACCTCCTAGATGTGGGTTACTTTTAACTGATTCGAGTCTGTTCCTTTTATGTTTTACACTGTTCTTGAACTCCTTTTGCAAAAATCATCGATTTCAAGTTGATTTTCACTTTCTTCTAAAGTTAGGGTTTTTCAAAACTTCTTCTACATTTGTTTATATCGATTTTTATGTTTTAACTCCTATCCTTTGCATATTTTGACTGATTCTATGTTTTATTCCTTTTTCAACTTGCCTATGTTAAAAGCCCTAATTTTTAGGGTTCTTCGTTTGGTTTCTGTATATTAGCATGACTGACTGGTTCTCATGTCTTTTGAGTTCTTGTGATTTCTTATGACTGTCTTGCCTCGATATGCTTATACTGAGTTTATCAGCCTAAAGTTACACTGATTCTATATGTTTGTGTTCATCTTGACTATTCACATCAATACTTGTATCTTTTTCAATGATTCAGGCTGACCAATGCCCCAGCAGCGTTCATGCATTTGATAAACAGTTTGTTCCGGCCGTATCTCGACTCATTTGTCATAGTCTTCATTGATGATATTCTGGTATACTCATGTAGTCAGGAGGAGCACACAGAGCATTTGAGAATGGTGTTGCAAAGATTAAGAGAGGAGAAACTTTATGCAAAGTTCTCCAAATGTGAGTTCTGTATCATTTTAGTGGCTTTCTTGGGGCATGATGTCCAGCGAGGGTATTCAGGTGGACCCGAAGAAGATAGAGGCAATTCAGAGTTGGCCCAGACCGTCCTCAGCCACAAAGATTCACAGTTTCCTTGGTTTGGCGGGTTATTATCGTTGGTTTGTTCAGGGTTTTTCATCTATTGCATCGCCCTTGACCAAGTTGACTCAGAAGGGTGTTTCATTTCAGTGGTCTGATGAGTGTGAGGAGAGCTTTCAGAAGCTCAAGACTGCCTTGACGACAACTCCAGTATTAGTATTGCCATTAGCTTCAGGTTCTTATACCGTGTATTATGATGCTTCGAGAGTTGGTATTGGGTGTGTTATGATGCTTGAGGGTAGAGTTATTGCTTATGCTTCTCTTCAATTGAATCCTCATGAGAAGAACTATCCTGTTCATGATTTGGAGTTGGCTTCCATTATCCATGCGTTGAAGATTTAGAGGCATTATTTGTATGGTGTGTCTTGTGAGGTGTTTACTGATCATTGTAGCCTCCAACCCTTATTCAAGCAAAAGGATCTCAATTTGAGGTAGCGGAGGTGGTTGGGGTTGCTTAAGTATTATGACATTACTATCTTGTATGAGCCCGGGAAGGCCAATGCGGTGGCCGATGCTTTGAGCCAAAAGGTAGTGAGTATAGGGAGTTTGGCGTATATTCTAGTTGGGGAGAGACCTCTTGCAGTTTATGTTCAGGATTTGGCCAATCGGTTCGTAAGGTTGGATATTTCAGAGCCCAACCGGATATTGGCTTGTGTGGTTTCTCAGTCTTCCTTATATGAGCGTATAAAAGAGCGTCAGTATGATGATCCTCACTTACTTGTCCTTAAGGACAAGGTTCGGCATGATGATGCTAGGGATGTGACTATCAGTGATGATGGGGTGTTGAAGATGCAAGGCTGGATTTGTGTGCCCAATGTAGATGGGCTTCGGGAGTTGATTAAAGAGGAGGCTCATAGCTCGCGGTATTCCATTCATCTGGGTGCCGTGAAGATGTATCAGAATCCCCAATAAGCTGATTTTTGCAGCTTGGCCAAATGGGCTATTAGTCTATTTTAAGAAAGCTTAAGTTGGAAAAGTCAATCGGACGTTGACTTATGTGTTAGAGGGATCAGATGTGAATTCTGATGGTTCGGATAATTCGGGAGGCGATTTGGAGCGTGATCAGAATGTGTTTTAGAGGTCCGAAGTAGATTTAGTCTTGAATTGGCAAAATTGAGTTTTTGGTATTTTTCGGTTGATAGGTTAGATTTTGATATAGGGGTCGGAATGGAATTCCGAGAGTTGTAATAATTCCGTTGTGTCATTTGGGATATGTGTGCAAAATTTCAGGTCATTCGGACGTGATTTAGTTGGGTTTTTAGCAAAAGCGGAATTCGGAAGATTTTAGGACCTTAGGCTTGAATCCGATGCGAATTTGGTATTTTGTTGTTGTTTTAAGCATTCCGAAGGTTGGAACAAGTTTGAATGATGTTATGGGATATGTTGGTGCTTTTGGTTGATGTCTCGGGGGGCCTCGAGGTGATTTCAGATGGTTGACGGAAGAATGGAAGTTTGGAATTGCAGCTCAAGTTGGAATCTATTGTCATAACCGCATCTGCGGTTGGAAGGCCGCAGGTGTGACCCCCGCAGATGCGGATAGGAGTCGCAGAAACGGAAGATGGTGAGGTCACAGATGCAGATTTGGGGTGACTTAAGTGAAAACCACATAAGCGGTTTAAGGACCACAAATACGGTACCGCTAAAAGCGAGAATTTGGCCGCAAATGCGAAATCCCTGGGCCATAACATATAAGTTATTTCCTTCACGATTTTCAGAGTTATTCCACCATTTTTAGTCGGTTCTTGGAGCTTTTGAGGCGATTTGAATAAGGATTTCAAGGGAGCTTCATTGAGGTAAGGATTTTGGACCTAAAACTCATTTTTATTGTATTAATTCACGGTTTTGGGCTAAAATAATGGAATTTAAGCCTAAAATTGGAGAATAGAGCTTGGAAACTTAGGCATTTGATTGAGGATTTGAAGGACCATTTGTAGTCGGATTTTTGAACTTTTGATATGTATGAACTCGTGGGGAGATAAGGAATCTATTGATGTGAATTTTATCGAATTCCAAGACGTGGGCCTGGGGGTCGGGTTTTGGTTAATTTTGGTAATTTCATTATTTTTTTATTGTTTTCGAGTGGGCTTTGTCCCTTTAGCATATTTTGATGGTTATGTTCTGATTTTGGTAGATTCGAAGCATCCAGAGGCCGATTCGTGTGGTAAAGGCATCGTGAGCTAGATTTTGTGCCGGATTGAGGTGAGTAGTGATTTCAAATATTGTCCCGAGGGTATGAAATCCCGAGGGTATGAAATCTCGAATTATACAGCGTTAGGCTATGTTGAGGTGACACACAGGCTAGATGACGAGCGTGGTATCGTGCACCGTTGAGGATTGCAACTTGGTCCATCCCGAATGACTGTTTTACTGCGTATTTGACTATAATTATCTAATATTATCATGTTTTGGGATAAATGCCATCTTTGGGATTCGTGCCAATTGTTTGGGCCCTTAAGGGACATTTACTGCTATTTTCCTCACTATTTTGACTCTATTCTTGTACTCAGTCATGATATATTTTACTATTTTCACAACTCAGCCATGTTTACTCTGTTTTATCACTTTAAATGATATTTTGAGCTGAGCATCATGTTTTACTATTTCCAGAGGGGCTTATGAGATTCTGACTGAGTAAGGCCGAGGGCCAGTGTTATGAGGATACTTTTGGGTCGGGATGCACGCCGTAGCGGTGATATACTAATTATGATAATAAGGCCGATGGCCTGAGATTGTACGCCATGAGGTGTCTTGTGATTGATATGAGGTCGAGAGCCTGTTGATGATGCTTCGAGATGACTTGATATTGCACTTGGGCCATAAAGGGCCCCTCCCGGAGTTTGTACACTCCCAGTGAGCGCGAGTACCCATTGTGATATGAGATATAGCCCGAGGGGCTAGTATTGTTCTATGTTTTTGCCAGATGGGCTGATTCTATTTTTAATGTGCCCGAGGGGCGGTTTTCTTATATGTTTACCCTTTTCTAGTCGCCTTTCATTTATTTGTTTAACTACTTAAAAGGTGCTTTATGAGATTACACTGTTTGATTGTACGTTACTGATTTTACTTCGCCTCTTATAGCATATTGTTGTGTTTAACGTTATTTCTTATCGCTTAGTCTTCATTTATTTTTATTACTCACTGAGTTGGAGTACTCACTTTACTCCCTGCACCCCCGTGTGCAGATTCGGGCGCTACAGGTCCTGCTAGCGAGGGTTGAGAGTTGTCCAGTAGATTCCAGAGATTCACTAGGTAACTGTCTGACGATTCGCATCTGAGTGCTTCTCCCTCTATCTTCTTTCTTTCTGTTTCAGTTATGTAGTAGTGGAATAGACTTACGGACTTGTAGTACTAATTTAGATGCTCATGACTGGTGATATCCCGATGTCGGGCTGTGTTGGTTTTTAATTACGCAAATTGTACTGTTCACTGTTTATTTTGGGATTATTAATATGCTTAAGACTTAAATTGTTTTGTTTAGTTTCTTTAAGGATGAATTGTGCGTGTGTAGGCTGGCCTTGTATTCGTTAAAATATCATGGTATAGTCAGTTTTCACACTGGTCAATGAAAAATAGCTAGCGTTTACCAAGTCAATGAAAAATAGCCACTATTTTGCTGCAACAGGGACCGGTCCAGTATAATATACGGGAGTTCTGGTGCATTTGTGTACGAACTCCAGCATATTATGCTGGACCGGTATACTTTGCTAACTCCTGTAAAATTTGCGGGAGACTGGAGCACCAGTGCTCCAAACTCCAGTATATTATACTGGACAATTATACTTGCTGGAACTCTCGTAAAATTTGCGGGTTTGTGGGAGTTCCAGCATAGTTATCCTGGAACTCTCGTAAAATTTACGGGAGTTAAAGCATACTTATGCTGGAACTCCTGTAAAATTTGCGGGCGTATTTTTCCGGATTTTGAACAGTATTTTCGCTCAGATTTAAAGTGGCTAAATTTCGATGACTTTTAAAACTTGGCTATTTTTCAACGACCAGTGGTAAATCTGGCTATTTTTGAATTTCTCTTCTTGTCTTCACGATAGGCGTTATCACGATTGGGTCCGAGTTTAGGATCGTGACATTAAACAAGTACTTACAAGTTAAAATCAGCCAAAGCTATAAGTTAGTTGGTCTTTCGGCAAAAGTCTATTATATTTATCATGTAATTCTCCTAAACACAAAGTCTAAAATATTTGAATGGTCAGCAGTTAAATGCATAATCTCATTTAATCTCACTTCAATTTCATTCTTCTTATGAAAACCAAATTTGTATTATATCCCTTTTTACTTATACGATCCTTACAGCTTGTTTGGATGGTTATTACATATCATTTCATAATATATCGTATATTATTGTATTATATTATACTATTTAATGAATATATTTTTTTGAAATATCGAATGTAAATAATTTCGACCACGAGCTAAAAGTAATCTTCACCGTAGTATAAACCCACTTTTATATATGGTTTGAGACCCATATAAGCCCAAATTGAGTGGCCCAAGAGACGAAAGACGGATAAGTCTCAACTCAAGCCTAGCCTAAAAGCCCAAAATAGTTGAAAGCCCGTGAAGCGAACGAGGAAGAGCAATCATATGATCTGTAGGCTCTGATTGAGGCTGTATATGCTCAATTGTAAAGGCCGTTGGGTGAACCAGGGATAAACTAAACGAGATTTTTTCATTCCCCTACGTTATTGAAAATTTTATTACCCTAAATGTTCATGTTTATTAAATTATTTTGTCTAACAAGTTTTGTTTACAAAATATATACATTCTACCTTAAAATGCTTCCAATTTTTTATTAGTTCTTTCAATTAAGGAATTTAATTACACCCTTTACCTTTTTGTTGGGAGTTAGTCCTCCAGCTATCTCAGTTTTTTGTGGATGTCCTGTTTCCAAGTGCAACACAATTCTCCCAACATACTAAAAAGATACATTATGCATGTCTAAAAAATGTTTAATTTCTTTTTAATGTTATGTGATAATAAATTTCAACTGAAAAATTTATTCTCTTTCTTAAATTTTATAAAATTAAATACATAAGAATTTTCTATTTGTATGTTTAATGTGTCTCTTAGTGATCTATTTTAATATATAGTAGTAGTAATAGATATATATATCATCTTTATGAAAACTAAGACGTAATATCCTCTTAAAATAAATATATTATTCAAACTAATAATTGTGTAAGATTTTCATTTTCATAATATAGAAGGTGTAATTTTTTTTTTATTTTAAAATATCACACATGTATAATCTTTTTGAATATTAGCTTGGACCTTTCCATAAATCTAAACATTTTTTCTTGGCGGACATTGGGAAGAAGAGTCGCAAACTGCATGTCCTTTATACTACCTAACTCTGAAATGTGAGATAAATCTGAGATTTTTTCAGTGTCGAGTCTCAGCTCGCCGGAGAGAAGGGAGTAGAGCATGTGGCCGATGAATTTGGTGGCCAGAGATCGAATTGAGGCATTTGTTTCATTTTTCGTCACTCCCAACATGCTTAAACATATCTTGTATCAGATACAAATTTGTACGGTAGAAGTTTTTCCTAAGGAAAGAATGTTTCTGTGCAAGTCTTTAAAGATTCGGTTAAATATAACTATAATAGTATACAACTTAAATATAAATTTTATACAAAATTTATATAATATGTCTTTTGTATATTTTGTATACGATTTATACATAGTAAAAACAAGTTTCATACAACTAATTATATATTATATAATTTATCTACAACTTATCTACAACTTTCACACACTGTTTCTACCAAGTTAAATACAACTACAATAACATACAACTTAAATATAAATTTTATGCAAAATTTATACAATATGTCTTTTGTATATTTTGTATCTGATTTATACATAGTAAAAATAAATTTCATACAACTAATTATATATTATACAATTTATCTACAATTTTCATACATTTTTTCTACTTATTATATACAACTACAATATTTTACAACTTAAATATAAATTTTATACAATGTTGTTCAACTTTCATACAATAGTTAAATAAAAAAAAAAAATACATAAACAACAGAATACAATTTTTCTATATTTTTTTTTATAATTTTACTACAATTTAATAAATATAATGTATATCATGTCTTTCTTCTTCGAGTTTCAATCTGAAATTCAGCCAAAACCAAGTCTAATCTTCACCAAAACCCCTCAAACTTGAGATATAAACTCCAAACCATATTCCCAATTGTTTGCAACAATACCCAATCCAAACAAATAATGATTTTTAAAAATTCAAATTCGAATTCAAAGCTTCAAAGCTTTTTAATGGCTAGTAATGATGGAATTGCTGCTATCTTTTTCTTTGCTTTACATTACTGAAATTAGGGATTGAGAGATAGAGAGAGACGTACAGAGAGTTCCCAATTCTTTGCAACAACATCCAACTCAAACAAATAATATTTTTTGAAAACCCAAATTCGAGTTCAAAGCTTCAAAGCTTTTTAATGGTTGTTAACGGTGGAATCGTGGATGGGTGCAAGATATGTGGGGAAGGGGGTGGGATGTGGAGAGAGAAACGTGAGGGAGTGAAAGATATGTTGGAGTAATTTTAGGACACTAATTATTATCATTAATTTCCTTAAAATGTACATAAATGATAATTTGATATATAAAATGTAATTATAGTAAAACTTATAAGGAGAATAATATAGAATGTAAAAATTCCTAAACACTATATTTATAAGGAGCAAGAATGCAATACCCCTTTCCAATAAGTCGAAGTCTTTTTTCCACGTATTAAAAGTCGAAGCAAATGATCCACATGAAGTGGTTGGCTCTCAGTAATCCTTGGCCGACCTAAAATCTCAAAGATAGTGATTTATGATGTGAGAATCATGAGTTTTTTCTCATCTTTATGTATGGACTGTGGGCAGTTGAAAAAGAATCACGGTACATGACACCCAGAAAAATTCAATAAGGTTATTTATATTTTAAACATTTTTTGTCAGTGGGCAATATAAGTGTATTCAAAATTTATTTTTCAATCGATAACAAATAATATTATACTATATATAGCATAATTTTTGGACAAAGTATGTTCAATTAATCACTCTTGCTATACATAATTTCGCCCTTGATACATGTGATAAAGGAGCTAAATATTGTGAAATTTTTTATCAAAAATTATGTTGTGCATATAGAAGAAAAAAGGAATTATTTAAGGGTAAAGGGTTCAAGAAGGTTCTCAAATTATTCATTTTGTGATAGTGTATTCTCTTAAACTAATCCTTTCAAATTTTCAATTGGTAATAAATTGTCTCATCCCATTTGTGGGACTACACTGAATTTGTTATTATTGTTGTTGTAATAAGTTGCCTAATCCATTAGCGGTATTTATTAGTGAAATGGATGTAAGTTATATGAGGGGCACGTTCTTCGCTCACGTGGCACATCAGAAAGGACGAATGATATAAAAAAGGGATGGAAAAAGACAAAGGAAAGTAAATGCCAAAAAAGGAAAAAAAAAACGGAAAAAAGGTATAGGAAGAAAAAAGGGAGGAACAAGAAAAAACTTGTTAATATATACAGTTAAAATCGGGCTTATTCTTTTTGTATGACTAATTAAGGCTGGAACATGGTGGGCCAAGGCTCGACCTCATTTTATGTCGGACCATGAAGCGACGGTAGATTGCCGAGCTAGCGACCTAGAGACCAATCGAGATCGAGATCAGCCAAGATCGAGACCAAGCAGGATAGAAATCGAGCAAGATCGAGGGAAGCTCACCGAGCCAAATAACGGAAAGATAAAATATCCGCAATCGAGCGAGGGTCATGGCGAAAATCTCGGCACGTATCAAGAAGGGGCCGATTAATTAGCTAATCATGGAATTTCTTACTATATTTAGAATTATATCAAGAGTAGGACTCTCCTACCGTATAAAAGGGGTCTGATCATTTGTAAAAGACACCATATTCACGCAATACAAAGCAATATACTGTCTTTTTTTAGTTTTCATTATCTTATTACTCTGTTCTCATATTAACCGAAATTTCATTTGGTTTGAGGGTGATCGAACTCGAGGGCCAAGGCTATTCGATTCATTTGGTTTGCATTTATTTCTTTTATAGTCAATTTCAATATTCATATCCGTCTTCTTAATTTGCACCAAGTTATATTATATATCCTTACAACCACGTATAAATTCAATTGTTATCCGATTTTAGGGTAAACAGTTACCTCTCTGGATTTAGAAACAAAATATTCTTCACACCTATTTTAATTTATAATATTGAAAATAAAATTTTCTCTATTTTCGTTTTGTCATTAACATAATTTGTTATAGACCTCATTAGGGTTAATTTCTCGTAAGGTCATTCAACTAATGAAATTATACAGAAAATTATGTTTTTGTTTCATAACAGAAAAGTCACTATGCTTTTGTCATTTCACCTATAAAGTTACTTTTTGCTACAATGCCCAAAGTGCTTTATGTTCGAGCTCTATCGGAAGGTGGCATGCTTTTCCAAATACCAATTTTTATGGTGACATACCAATTGGAGTTTTGAATGCTGTACGGTACGCCCACAATGCATCATCTAGCTTCTTCGCCCAATCTGTCCTTGTTGCATTCACTGTTTTTGTAAGGACACTTTTGATCTCTCTATTTGACACTTCAACTTGCATGCTCGACTGTGGGTGATAAGGAGTGGTCACTTCATGACGAACTCTATATTTTTCCAACAGCCTTACGAACGCTCTATTGCAAAAATGGGTTCCACCATCACTGATTATTGCTCTCGGGGTGCCAAAACATGTGAAAATATTTTTCTTTAGAAAGCCTGTTAGAGCCACTATCACCATCACTGATTATTGCATCATTGGTTGGTAGAGCCGCCACTTCAACCCACTTGGAGACATAGTCAACCGCTACCAAGATATATTTGTTACCATACGAGCTGACAAACGTCCCCATAAAGTCTATTCCCCACATGTCAAATACTTCCACTTCTTGAATTGTGGTCATAAGCATCTCGTGACGGCGAGATATGTTGCTTGTCTTTTGGCATTCATCGCAACTTTTGACCTAAGTGTGGGCATCCTTGAACAGAGTTGGCCAATACAAACCTGATCCAATACCTTAGCTGCTGTCCGAATTCCTCCAAAGTGTCCACCATATGGTAAAGCATGGCAAGCCTGCAAAACAAAATGTTGATATTTTGTGGGGATACACCTCCGAATCATGTTATCTACACATATTTTAAACAGTAGAGGTTCATCCCAATAATAGGACCGACAACCGTGAAAGAACTTTTTCTTTTGAATTGAGGAGAGTTCATAAGGTACAATACCGCTTGCTAAATAATTAGCAATATCAACATACAACGACGTCTCCTCCATTGTCATTTCTAGTAACTGTTCATCCTGGAATGTCTCTATTACATCCTCAACCTCTACCTTCTTTTTAGCTCCTTCCAACCTTGAGATGTGGTTAGCTACTTGGTTTTCTGTCCCTTTTCTGTCTCTAATCTCTAGATCGAATTCTTGTAGCAAAAGAACCCAGTAAATCAAGTGTGGCTTTGACTCCTTATTTTCTATCAAGTACCTAATCGCTGCATGGTCAGTATAAACAATAACTTTTGAACCAATCAAGTATGACCTGAATTTTTCAAATGCAAAAATGACAACCAACATCTCTTTTTCCGTCACGGTTTAATTGAGTTGTGCATCCAATTTACTATACAAGTAGAACGCTAAGCGGTGATACCCACATCTAACCATTTGATCACTTCCTTCTTCACCACCTCTTTCATATTTGGGTTCATCCTTCGTTGATGTTCTTCGGAAGGTTTGTGCCCTTCTTCCAAGAGAATCTTGTGTATACAAAAAGCTGGGCTGATACCCTTTACGTCTACCATGGTCCAACCAATGGCAGTCTTACATTCCTGTAACACCTGCAAGAGTTTCTCTACCTGCACAACTAGCAAACCAGATGATATAATAACAGGTAAAGTAGAAGTAGGCCCTAACAAAGCATATCTAAGGTGAGTTGGAAACGGTTTCGAATCCAGTTTGGGTGGTTCCTCTACTTATTATTTTGCTGGCGGTGTAGTTCTCTTTTCTAACTCAGGGGACTCGAACTGAGGTTCCTTCTTCCAGAATCCTTGGCCTTCAAGTGCCACGACCCACTCTGCCAACCCTTCACCATCCATCTCCTCTAAATTTGTCAAGCAAGCTACCAATGGATCTTTCACATTCAGGATCTCATCATCTTCATGCAGTATCACATCCATTGCCTCCACTAAGGAGCAATTAGCATATTCACTGGGTCTTCTCATGGATTGCTGAACGTTGAATATAACTTCTTTATCGTTCAACCTCATTTTTAATTCCCCAGTTTCACAATCAATCAATGTTCTCCCTGTGGCTAAGAATGGCCTCCCTAGAATGATGGGTATCTCCTCATCTACCTGGCAATCCAGAATAACAAAGTCTGCAGGGAATACAAACTTTCCCACTTATACAGGCACATCATCAAGAATCCTTGTCGGCCTTTTAACTGTGCGGTCAACCATTTGCAATAGCATCAAAGTCGATCTAGCTCTGCCAATGCCCAGTTTTGTATATATTGCCAAAGGCATCATATTTATGTTGGCTCCTAAGCCACACAATGCTTTCGCAAAGGCATAACTCTCGATAGTACACAGAATAGTGAAGCTACCTGGGTCAGACATCTTTTGAGCCGTGGGTCTTGTCACTACTACACTGCATATCTGTGTTAAAGTTATTGTGGATAGGTCCTGAAAGTCAAATTTTTGTGACATTAGATACTTTATCATATTTGCATAGCCTGACATTTCCCTCAAAGAATCCATCGGAGGAATATTCAATTGAATTTGACGAAGAATCTCTATGAATTTCCTGTATTGATCTTTTTTTCTTTTGTTTTGCCAGTCTTTGAGGGAATTGTGCAGGTATCACCCTCTGTGCGCTACTTGCTAGCTTCTCTTTGTTGGGATTCTGTGGCACAAGAGGTACCACTTGTTCTGCAGCTTGTTCACTCTCCTTAGCCTTGCCCTTATCATCCTGAACCTTTTCAAGCACCACTTTATAAAGTTCAACTGAATCATTTATCTCCACTGGAACTGGAGTGGCTGGCATAGTCTCTCTACTGGATTGCACAACTTCTTACTCCCTATCTAAATTTCTCCCATTTCGGAAACTTACTGGCATCAGCTGATTCGGGTTTTACTCCTTGGGTTTAATGCTCATGTCGGCTGGCAATGTTCCCTGGGGGTGGTTATTTAGGGCCATGGACAACTACCCCAATTGAGTTTCAATATTCTTTATTGCTGAGTCATGCACTGCCAACTTTTCCTGCATCTTACCATTTGTTCCAATGAGTTGTTGAAGCATACCCTTGATTTTTACCATATTGCCATCCTATTGCTGAGAAGGTGGGATATACCAACTATTGCTGGTTCTGTTGAGGATAGCCCTGTTGTCTCTGATATAACACCATTTGGCCTTGGGGTTGCATACCGCCAGGTTGTGGCATATTTGGTCTGTACTGCTGATTGGGTGATGGTCTCTATTGTATCCTCCTTGTCTCTGACCCATAAAATTGTTGACATAATTCATATCCTCTGTTAACCCTTGGTTGTTACCTTCTCCACTCCATGAACACACATAAGACTGATTAATGCAAGGTGTGCACTGTCCTCCATTTGTTGTGTCAACAATATGCACTTGTTTTGTACCCATCTCATCAATATTCTTTGTTAATATACTCATATAAGTCATGAGTGTGTCTATGTTCTCTACATGCGAATTATTTAGATCAAGAGGAACTAAATGCACTATTGTTGCCAGGGTCGTACCTCTCGTCAACCATCCCAAATTCTGGGACATCTTGTCAAGAAGAATTTTACATTTTGTGAATGTCTTGCTCAAAAATGCACCCCCAGCTGAAGCATCTACATTGGCTTTTAAATTGTATGCTAACCCATGTAGAATCTCTGGCCGGGCATCTGGTCTGGAATACCATGGTGGGGACACTTCACTAGCATCCTTTGAATCTTTCCCAAGTTTCCTACAAAGACTTAGTAGGCTGCTGCTTGTAATGCAATATCTCATTAATCTGTCATGCATTCTTGTTGGGCAGGTAAAACTTGTTCAGGAACTGCTTGATTACTTCCTCCCACGTGACAGTGGAATTTATTAGAAGCAAATTTAGCCAAGTCTAAGCTTCCCCAGTCACAGAGAACGAGAACAGTAACAACTTGATGGCTTCTGGGGTCACGTTTGGTTGCCTTTAGGTCATACGAATCGATAAAATTTTTTTCAAGTGTTGTTGAGGGTCTTCAATGTGTGACCCGGAGAACAATCCTTTATTCTGCAGAAGATGCAGCATGTTGTTGGTGATCTGGAATGTTTCCGCTTGTATTGGGGGCACATCAATGGCGGTGGCCAGGTTGTGAGCTGTTGGTTGTGCCCAATCATAAAGTGTAGCTTCTGGCATAATAGGTGCCGCCACTTTGATGTTTGGGTCAGCTTGGTCATCCTCGATATTTTCGTTGACGTTATCTCCCATTTCAATTTCAAGTTGGTATATTTGTTATGATTTTTTGTTCTTCTTGTTGGCACAATTTAATGCCCTGAATGTTTTCTCGGGTTTTGAGAGTCCTTCAGTAAGTTCACCAGTCCTCAAAGAATCTCTAGGCATATACCTGAATCACACAAGAGTTCAAACGTGAAAATTTCAATGCAAAATTATTTAACATCGTAGAAACTTGATCTAAGATAATAATTCTAGCACTACTTCTAAGTTGTAATAAATAACACCATTAATTCCTCGGCAATGACACTAAAATTTGATCAAGCCCAACTATGCCTTATAAAAGATAAAACAGTCATTGCAAATATAATTCGATTTTTAAGTTCAGAGTCGAATCCTCAAAGAACTAACCTATCTATTACAACTCTTGGTGATGTTATTATCAGCTCAAACAATTTCCAGATGCAAGGTTTTATCAATAAATATTGGATTTTGTTTAACTAATTCAAAATAATATTAAAACAAACAATATGCTAAATAAGAGATAATTCAATAATAAAAAGGTCTAGGGTAGTGATTTTCCCACTTTCTTGTTTAGGTCTTAACTCTTTTTGCTATAATCTCGCCGTAATACTGTGACGACCCAAAAGGTCATCACCTATTTTCTTATTCATTCTATGCTTCTGAGGCCTCAAAAACCTTATTTAAGTTGCCTCAATTTGTGTGCACAGTCTGGGCGCGTAGCCAGAAAGTTTAAATATGAATTCAGTGTGAAAAATGCTTAATTTTGATATTAATATGAATATATTTGACTTCGGTCAACATTTTGGGTAAACGGACCCGTACCCGTGATTTGATAGTCCCGGAGAAATTATTTTTCTGAAATTATTAAGAAAATTAGAAATGAAATTTGATTAAAATATTGTGGTATCGGGATTGTATTTTCATTCCGATGCCCGGTACAAGTCTTATATATGGTTTAAGCGCTTTCTGTAAAATTTGGTTGAAGTTGGACGCCGTTTGACGTATTTCGGACTTAAAATATAAATTTGATGCTTTATGAAAATTTCAAAGAAAAACATGAGTTTTGAGGCTTGATTCGATGTATATGATGTTGTTTTGGTGATTTGATTGCACGGATAAGTTCGTAGGATGTTATTGAGGTTGTATGCATATTTGGTTTGGAGCCTTGAGGGCTCAGGTGAGTTTTGGATAGGCCACGCCTTGCATTTTTGAACTGGTAAAAATCTGGTATTTTGTCTTCTGTGATTTTTGCAAAATCTGAAGAAGAGACTCGCAAATACAATATTTGAGTAGCAATTGCGAAGTTTGGGGACTGGGCATAGGATCGCAAATGCGATTCATTTGATCGCAAATGTGAACATGGGAATTTTGGGCACTGGTCGCAAATGAGATCATGGTGCTCGAAAATGTGGAGGGTGTTTGATCGCAAATGCGAAGTCCAGCATTGTGCACAGTGTTCGCAAATGCGAACTTGACTTCACAATTCCCAAGTTAGCAAGTTGGGGTTCGCAATTCCCATATCCGAGGCCCAACAAATTTTATACTTAGTCGAACTTTCATCACTTTTCACCATTCTTTTAAAACCCAAACATCATAGGCGATTTTTCAAGAACAAACTTCATCCCAAATCATTCGTAAGTCAATTTTTACTCAATTCTTTCAATCTTTAACATCATTTAACATGTTTTCCACTTAAAATCAAGGATTTTTATGGGTGAAATTGGGGTTTTCATGTAGGACCTAGGTTTTCAAAAAATTGGGGATTTGGATCTCGATTTGAGGTCCGATTTCAAGACAAATTATATAGTTTTGTTCGTGGGGGGAATGGGTAACCGGGTTTGACCATGTGGGCCCGGGGGAGATTTTGGAATTTTTGGGAAAAACTTGGGAAATTCATTTTTATGCATTCAAATTGATTCATTTAGTGTTTATTAAAGTAATTGAGCAATTTGTGACTAGATTCGAGCAAATTGGAGGTGGAATCATGGGGTAAAGCGATTATTGAGGATTGAGTGGAATTCAAGGCTTTGAGGTAAGTGTTTGGTTTAACCCTAGCTTGAGGGAATAGGAGTTGAGTCTTGTTTGCTACTTGCTAATTGATCGAGTATGATGTATAGGCATGGTGACGAGTATCTATACATTGGTGTCTAGCATGACCGTGAGTCCTTAATTGCGGATAGTTGGTTGTTGTTATGCCTTCCATGTCTAATTGATGATTTCTATATGTGGTAAAGGCTTTGTGATAGAAACTGTGATCTTGGTACTTCGTGGAGCGTTGGCTCGATTTAGAAATGTAGATTGTGACGGTATATAAGATAAGAAATTTCGTAGAGCTTGGGCTCAAATGATACCATGAAGTAAGAAATGAAAGAAAGAGAAAGAGTTATTGGTTATTCCCTTGCCGGGACATTTTGTTGATTTTTGTTGGTTTTTCTTCCTTGCCGGGTTTTAATTGTTTTTTGTGTGTTCCCTTGTCGGGACTTTTGCTATTGTTTATTTACTTTCTTGCCCCCCTTATTTGTGACTGTTGTTTGGATGAGGCGCAATGACAAATGTGGATCGGGTTGCACGCTGCAACAATACTAAATGTCAAGGGTCTGGTCGCACGCCGCAACAATACTAAATGTTAAGGGTTGGGTTGCACGCTGCAACAGTACTAAATGTTAATTGTTGGGTTGCACGCCACAAGTACTAAATGTTGATGGTCGGGTTGCACGCCACAACAATACCAAATGATATGGTTCGGGTTGCACGCCGCAACAGTGACAAATGTATGGGTCGGGTTGCACGCCGCAACAGTGATATTTGAGGGTCGGGTTACACGCCGCAACAGTGTTGTCATACGTTAGGATTGGGTTGCGTGCCGCAACAATTATTGATACAAGTGTGTTTGATTCTTGTCCACTGTTAATTACAAGTTGTCCTTAGATTGTTATTTCAGACTTACTATTAATATTGTTATCTTCCCACAGTATGCTCCCCCTCCTATATCGTTTACTTACCTAGTATTTTCGATTTTGCTATATATATATATATATATATATATATATATATATATATATATATATATATATATATATATATATATATATATATATATATAATTGCACAGATTTATGTGGTGGTCCAGTCTGGCCTCGTCACTACTTTGCCGTGGTTATATATACACACATGGGGTCGGTTGTGCTGATGCTACACTCTGTGCATTTTTTGCACAGGTCCAGGTTTCGAGCTGCAGCAACAACAGCTTTAGTTCGGGAGCATACCTTCAGTGCGGAGAGACCCGAGGTAGCATTGCAGGCGTCCGCAGGCCCTGCGTCTCCTTTCTATCCTTATATTAGACTGTCATCTCTTTGTATTCGAGATAAACAAATTTATGTTTCTTTCAGACCTTGTATTTAGGAAACTCTTAGCAGTTCGTGAGTAATGTGACACCAGTCTTGGGTAGAGGCTATTGTTGACTATTCCACGTTTTGATTCAGATTATAATTCAGACTTCCGCTATTATTAAATTTCATGTTCTATATTGATGCTATGAATTGTTAAGATATTTGTTTATTAATGGAAAGGTAATTAAGTTGGCTTGCCTAGCTACCACGAGTAGGCTCCATCACGATCCCGAGGGTAGAAAATCCAGGTCGTGAGAAGTTGGTATCAGAGCACTAGGTTACATAAGTCTCACAACTCACGGACAAACTTCGTAGAGTCAGAGGGATCGGTACAGAGACGTTTGTATTTATCCCCTAGAGGGTACAGAGTTAGGAAAAGTCTCACATTTGTTCTTTCTTATCGCGTGGTTTTGTTTCTCAATGCTAATTGAATTTATACTTTGTTCTTTCGCAGATGGCAAGAACGCGCGCTTCCTCATCTTCTGACCAGCAGTCTGAGCCCCAAGCAGCTCCCGCCAGGGGTAGAGGATGAGGCAGTGCTAGAGGCCGAGGTAGGGGAAGAACTCAGCCCCGAGAAGCAACACCAGTGGCGGAGCCTCAGGTTGACATTAACGAGGAGGTTTCGGCCCCAGCCGCAACAGTTTCGGTGGGCCCAGCTTAGGTCCTAGAGGGGTTTATTGCTACCCCAGTTCTTCAGGACGCTTTGGTCCGGTTGGGCCTCATGGAGAGTGTCACCCGAGCAGGATTGCTTCCTGTAGCATCAGCCACTTCTCAGGCTGGAGGAGGAGCCCAAACTCCTATTTTACGTACTCCGGAGCAGGTAGCTCCCTAGGGTCAGATTCTAGTGGTTTAGCCAGCTATGGCAGTTCAGCTAGGGGTAGTTGCTCAGACTGGCAATGGTGCGTCTATGTCCGTAGATGCTTTGTAGAGGTTGGACAGGCTCACCAAGCTCTTCCCTACTACATTCAGCGGTGCTTCTTCTAAGGACCCCCAGGATTTCTTATATAGCTTCCACGAGGTTCTTTGGAACATGGGCATTGTTGAGCCCAATGGAGTTGATTTTGCTGCATTTCGCCTATCTGGATCCGCAAGACTTGGTGGAGGGATTTCTATTTAGCCAGACCAGTAGGGTCACCGTCTCTGACTTGGGATCAGTTTTTAGAGTTGTTCCTGGAAAAGTTTCTCCCCGTTACTCAGAGGGATGCTTATCGGAGGCAGTTTAAGCGCCTCCAGCAGGGTTCTATCACGGTCACTCAGTATGAGACCATGTTCATTGATCTAGCCCGCCATGCTCTTGATATACTCCCCACTGAGAGGGAGAGGGTGAGGAGATTTATTGATGGTTTGATCCTGCCTATTCGTCTACAGATGGCCAGGGAGGCGGGTGGTGATATTACTTTTTAGGAGGTGGCCAATGTGGCCCGGAGGTTCGAGATGGTTCTGCCACAGAGGGTGGTCATAGAGCAGATAAGAGACCCCATCACACAGGTCGATTCAGTGGTGCATCATCTGGAGGCAGGGATTCTTATGATAGGGGTCAGCCCTCTAGGCCTTTACAGTCAGCCCTCCAGGTTTCGCAGGGTGCCCCAGGTAATCGTGGTTCCTGTGGGCATTATTCTGATCAGTAGTCACTTAGTGCACTGTCAGCTCCTATCAGCGCACAACAACTTTAGAGTTTCCGTAGAGGTCATTCAGGTCGCCAGGGCCAGCCACAACATTCAAAGATATGTTATGAGTGTGGTGAGTATGGACACATCAGGAGGGCTAGGTCCCCATCCTATGATTCAGGCACCAGATGCCCCACAACCAGCCAGATGTGGAGGTAGAGGCCATATAGGTAGAGGTAGAGGTCATAGAGGTGGAGCTCAGACCGCTAGGAGTGGAGGTCAGCTAGTAGCAGATCGACCTAGGGATGCAGTTTAGAGTGGTGGGGCAAGCCCCGTTGCTATGCTCTCCAGGATAGGCCAGAGGCAGAGGCCTCAGATGCAGTAATTATAGGTACGGTTCTAGTTTGTGACCGAGATGCTTTGGTACTTTTTGATCCAGGGTCTACGTATTCATGTGTTTCATCTTACTTCGCACCATGCTTGGTCATGCCTAGTGATGCTTTGGGTATTCCTATATATATGTCTACACCGGTGGGTAACTCTATCATGGTTGACCGAGTCCATCGTTCGTGTGTGTTAGTGATTGAGGGTCTTAAGACCCGTGTAGACTTGTTGCTCTTAAATATGGTTGACTTTGATATCATTTTGGGTATGGACTGGTTACCACCCTATCACGCTATCTTGGACTGCCATGCCAAGATTGTGACCTTAATGTTTCCCTATATGCCTTGTTTAGAGTGGAGGGGCACTCTAGATTATTCTACCCGCAAGGTCATCTCGTACGTGAAGGCTTGACGTATGGTCGAGAAGGGGTGTCTAGCCTATTTGGCCTATGTTCGTCATTCCAGTGCTGAGGTTCCTCCTATAGATTCTGTGCATATTGTTCGGGAGTTTCCAGATGTTTTCCCTTCAGACCTGCCGAGCATGCCCCCAATAGGGACATTGATTTATGTATTGATTTGGCTCCATACACTCAGCCCATTTCTATCCCTCCATATTGTATGGCCCCGCTGGAGCTGAAGGAGTTAAAGGACCATTTCCAAGATTTACTAGAGAAGGGTTTTATCAGACCTAGTGTTTCTCCTTAGGGCGCGCAAGTGTTATTTCTCAAGAAGAAGGACATATCAATGAGGATGTGCATAGATTACCGATAGTTGAACAAGGTAACGATTAAGAATAAGTGTCCACTACCGAGGATTGATGATTTGTTTGACCAGCTTTAGGGTGCCAGGGTATTTTCCAAGATTGACTTGAGATTTGGCTACTATCAGTTGAGGATTAGGGCATCCGATGTCCATAAGATAGCTTTCCGTACGCGGTATGGGCACTATTTGGTCATGTCATTTGGGTTGACCAATGCCCCAGCAACATTCATGGAGTTGATGAACGAGTGTTTAGGCTATATTTGGACATGTTCGTGATAGTCTTTATTGATAATATTGATGTACTCCCGCAGCTTGGAGGAGTACGTGCAGCACCTTAGAGTGGTTCTTCAGATTCTGAGGGATAGTCGGTTATATGCCAAGTTCTCCAAGTGTGAGTTCTGGCTGAGTTTAGTAGTATTTCTGGGTCATGTTGTATCAGTAGGGGATGTTCAGGTGGACCCGAAGAAGATTGAGGCAGTCAAGAGCTGGCCTATACCAGCATCAACTGCGAAGATTTGGAGTTTCTTGGGGTTGGCAGGCTACTATCGATGGTTTGTGGAGGGATTTTCATCTATTGCATCCCCGATGACCAGATTGACCCAGAAGGGTGCCCAGTTCAGATGGTCGGATGAGTGTGAGGCAAGCTTTCAGAAGCTCAAGACAGATCTGACTACGGCACCGGTGTTGGTTTTGCCCACAGGATCAGGGCCTTATACAGTCTATTGTGATGCTTCCCATATTGGGCTTGGTGCAGTATTAATGCAGGATAGCAAGGTTATTGCCTATGCTTTGAGGCAGTTGAAGATTCATGAGAAGAATTATCCAGTGCATGATTTAGAGTTGGCAGCTATCATTCATACCTTGAAGATTTGGAGGGACTATTTGTATGGCATGGCATGTGAGGTGTTCATTGACCACAAGAGTTTTTAGTACTTGTTCAAGCAAAAGGATTTAAATTTGAGGCAAAAGAGGTGGTTGGAGTTGTTGAAAGATTATGATGTCACCATTTTATACCATCCGGGGAAGGCCAATATGGTGGCCGATGCTTTGAGTAGGAAGTCAGCTAGTATGGGCAGTCTTGCTTACATTCCAATCAGTCAAAGGCTGCTTGCTTTGGATGTTCAGGCCCTAGCCAATCAGTTCATGAGACTGGATGTTTCTGAGCCCAGTCGTGTGTTGGCTTGCACGGTCGCTCGTTCTTCATTATTGGAGTGTATCCGTGATCGGCAGTTTGATGATCCCCATTTGTGTGTCCTCAGGGACACGGTGCAGCGTGGAGGTACCCAGCAGGTTACCTTAGATGCGGATGGAGTTTTGAGATTGCAGGGGCGAGTTTGCGTGCCCGATGTGGATGGACTTCGAGAGTTGATTTTAGAGGAGGCCCACAGTTCTTGGTACTCTATTCATCCGGGCACCGCAAAGATGTATCAGGACTTGCGGCAACATTTTTGGTGGCATAGGATGAAGAAGGATATTGTTGCATATGTGGCTAGTTGTTTGAACTGTCAGCAGGTTAAGTACGAGCATCAGAGGCCTGGTGGTTTATTTCAAAGGATTGAGCTTCCCGAGTGGAAGTGGGAGAGGATTACTATGGACTTTGTTACCAGACTTTCGTTGACTCGGAAGAAGTTCGATGCATTTTGGGTTACTCTGGATAGGCTGACTAAGTCAGCACATTTCATTCCTGTGGCAATCTCCTATTCATCCGAGAGATTAGCTGAGATTTATATCCGGGAGATTGTTCACCTTCATGGGGTGCCGGCATCTATCATTTCGGACCGGGGTACGCAGTTTACCTCGCGCTTCTGGGGTGGAGTTCAGCGATAGTTGGGCACACGGGTTGAGTTTAGCATAACGTTTCATTCTCAGATGGACGGTCAGTCCGAGCGGACTATATAGATTTTGGAGGATATGCTCCAGGCTTGTGTTATTGACTTTGGAGGTTCGTGGGATCGGTTCTTGCCTTTAGTGGAGTTTGCCTACAACAACAGCTGCAAGTCGAGCATCTAGATGGCTCCTTATGAGGCTTTATATGGTAGGTGGTGTCAGTCTCCAATTGGGTGGTTTGATCCTAGAGAGGCTCGGTTGATAGGTACGGATTTGGTTCAGGAGGCCTTGTATAAGGTCAAGATCATTCAGGACAAGCTTCGTTTGGCCCAGTCGTGGTAAAAGAGTTATGCAGATTGTAAGGTTTGGGACGTAGCTTTCATGATTGGTGAGCGGGTCTTGCTATGAGTGTCGTCTATGAAGGGCGTGATGAGATTTGGGAAGAAGGGCAAGCTTAGCCCTAGGTTCATTGGGCCATTTGAAATCCTTGATCGAGTGGGAGAGGTTGCTTACAGAATTGCATTGCCGCATAGCTTATTAGCCGTGCACCCAGTTTTTCATGTATCCATGCTTCGGAGGTATCACGGTGATCCAGCCCATGTGTTAGACTTCAGCACTTTCCAACTGGACAAAGACTTGTCCTATGAGGAAGAGCCGATAGCTATTCTAGACCGGCTGGTTCATCAGTTGAGATACAGGAGTTTTCCTTCTGTTCGTGTTCAGTGGAGACGTCAACACTCTGAGGCATCGACCTGGGAGTCCGCGTCTGATATGCGGAGTCGTTATCCTCATTTTTTCCCCGACTCAGGTACTTCTTTCTTTTGTCCGTTCGAGGACGAACAGTTATTTTAGAGGTAGAGAATGTGACGACCCAAAAGGTCATCATCTATTTTCTTATTCATTTTGTGATTTCGAGGCCTTGAAAACCTCATTTAAGGTAGCCTCAATTTGCGTGCGCGGTCCAGGCGCATAGCCGGAAAGCTTAAATATGAATTTTGTGTGAAAAATACTAAATTGTGATATTAATATGAATATATTTGACTTCGGTCAATATTTTGGGTAAACGGACCCGGACCCGTGATCTGACGGTACCGGAGGGTCCGTAGAAAAATATGGGACTCGGGCATATGCCCGGAGCCGAATTTCGAAGTCTAGAGCCCGAGAAATGAAACTTTCTGTGAAATTATTTTTCTGAAATTATTAAGGAAATTAGAAATGAAATTTGATTAAAATATTGTGGTATTGGGTTCGTATTTTGGTTCCGATGCCCGGTACAAATCTTATATATGGTTTAAGCGCTTTCTGTAAAATTTGGTTGAAGTTGGACGTCATTTGACATGTTTCAGACTTAAAATGAAAATTTGATGCTTTATGAAAATTTCAAAGAAAAACATGACTTTTGAGGCTTGATTCGATGTATATGATGTTGTTTTGGCAATTTGATCGCACGGATAAGTCCGTAGGATGTTATTGAGGTTGTATGCATATTTGGCTTGAAGCCCCAAAGGCTCGGGTGAGTTTTGGATAGGCCACGCATTGCATTTTTGAACTTGTAAAGATCTGGTATTTTGGATTCTGTGATTTTCGCAAATGGGAAGAGGAGACTCGCAATTGCGAGCTCGCAAATACGAACTTTGAGTCGCAATTGCGAAGTCTGGGGACTAGGCATAGGATCGCAAATGCGATTCAATTGCTCGCAAATACGAACATGGGAATTCCGGGCACTGGTCGCAAATGTGATCATGGTGCTCGCAAATGCGGAGGGTGTTTGATCGGAAATGCGATCATCTTTTTGCAAATGCAAAGTCCGGCATTGTGCACAGTGTTCGCAAATGCGAACTTGACTTCGCAATTACCAAGTTAGCATGTCGGGGTTCGCAATTCCCATATCCGAGGCCCAGCAAATTTAATACTTCGTCAAATTTTCATCACTTTTCACCATTCTTTCAAAACCCAAATACCATAGGTGATTTTTCAAGAACAAACTTCATCCCAAATCATTTGTAAGTTGATTTTTACTCAATTCTTTCAATCTTTAACATCATTTAACATGTTTTCCACTTAAAATCAACGATTTTCATGGGTGCAATTGGGATTTTTGGGTAGAACCTAGGTTTTCGAAAAATTGGGGATTTGGATCTCGATTTGAGGTCCGATTTCAAAATAAATTATATATTTGAGTTCGTAGGGGAATGGATAACCGGGTTTTGGTTCGAACCTCGGGTTTTGACCACGTGGACCCGGGAGCCATTTTGGAATTTTTGGGAAAAACTTGGGAAATTAATTTTTATGCATTCAAATTGATTCATTTAGTGGTTATTAAAGTAATTGAGCAATTTGTGACTAGATTCGAGCAAATTGGAGGTGGAATCGCGGGGTAAAGCAATTGTTGAGGATTGAGTGGAATTCAAGGCTTTGAGGTAAGTGTTTGGTTTAACCCTAGCTTGAGGGAATATGAGTTGAGTCTTGTTTGCTACTTGCTAATTGATCGAGTACGATGTATAAGCATGGTGACGAGTATCTATACATTGGTGTCTAGCATGACCGTGAGTCCTTAATTGCGGATAGTTGGTTGTTGTTATGCCTTCCATGTCTAATTAATGATTTCTATATGTGGTAAAGGCTTTGTGATAGAAATTGTGATCTTGGTACTTCGTGGATGTCATGACCCCAAACCCGGTCATGATGGCGCCCTGCCGCGAGGCTGGGCAAGCCTGACCAACACCTTCTCAATACAACGATTCATCCCAAACATGAAACAATAAGGGGAACATGGCAACTTTAACAAATAAATTCTGAATAACTGAAAAGATAATGTACGAATAGAAACCACGACTGAACAAGTACTCCCAAGACTTGGGGTCACGAGTATAGAGCCTCTAACAAAAACCAAGTACAAGTCTGAAAGATGAAATACAAATGTCTGAATAACAAGAAATAACTGATAAGAACAGAGCAATTGGTCCTGCGGACGCTGGCAGCTACCTCAATGCTCTGGCACCTGGATAAGCGGCAACAGCAACGCTAAACCTCGGAAGCACCTGGATCTGCGCACAAGGTGCAGGGAGTATGGGGTGAGTCTACCAACTCAGCGAGTAATAAGCATG
>MU781820.1:6180-51805 GCA_026770625.1 Nicotiana glauca
CTCCCTTGTACCTTATCCCTCGGGGTAGGGTGCGCCAAAAGGAGGTGTGACACACTCAAATAATGAAGACCGAGTAACAGTGCAAGCTAAACCACAACTAGGCTCAGAAACATCCATCCTCACGAACTGATTGGTTAAAGCCTGAACATCCAAAGCAAGCGGTCTCTCACTGACCGAAATATATGCAAGGCTGCTCATACTACCTGGCTTCCTACTCAAAGCATCAACCACTACATTGACCTTCACCGGATGGTACAAGATGGTGAAATAGTAGTATTTCAATAGCTCCAATCACCTTCTCTGCCTCAAATTGAGCCCATTTTGCTTGAACAAACACTAAAAACTCTTGTGATCTGTGAATACCTCACATAACACGGCATATAAATAATTCCTCCAAATATTCAGCGTGTGAACCATGTTTGCTAGCTCCAAATCATGAACTGGATAATTCTTCTCATGAATCTTCAACTGTCGCGAAGCATATGCAATAATCTTGCCATTCTGCATCAACACCACACTAAGTCCAATATGAGACACGTCACAATAAACAGTATATGGCCATGAACCTGTGGGCAACACTAGAGCCGCAGTTAAAGCTGTTTTGTGCTTCTGAAAGCTCTCCTCACACTCATCCGACCACCCAAATTGTTCACCTTTCTGGGTCAACCTAGTCATCATGGTTGCTTTAGATGAAAACCCGTCCACAAACCGATGGTAATAACATGTCAAACCCAAGAAACTCCGGATCGTTGTAACTGGTGTGGGTCTAGGCCAGTCCTTGACTGCCTCAATCTTCTTAGGATCCACCTGAATACCCTCTACTAATACAATATGACCCAAGAACGCAATTTAACTCAACCAAAACTGACATTTAAAAAATATAGCATATAATTGACTATCTCTCAAAGTTTGAAGAACAACTCGAAGATGCTGCTCATGCTCCTCCGGCTGCGGGAGTTGATCAAAATATCATCAATGAAGACAATCACGAAGGAATCCAAATAAGGCTTAAGAACTTGATTCATCAAATCCATGAATGATGCTGGGGCATTCATAAACCCAAATGACATCACTAAGAACACATAATTCCCGTACCGAGTGAGAAAAGTCGTCTTAGGGACATTGAATGCCCTAATCCTCAATTGATGGTAGCTAGATCTCAAATCAATCTTCAAAAAAACTTTGGCACCTTGAAGCTGATCAAACAAATCATCAATCCTTGGCAATAGATACTTGTTCTTGTTGGTGACCTTGTTCAACTGCCGATAATCTATACATATCCTCATTGACCTATCCTTCTTCTAAACAAACAACACCGGAGCACCCCAGGGCGAGACACCACGTCTAATAAAGCTCTTATCAAGCAAGTTTTGCAGCTGCTCATTCAATCCATTCAACTTTGGTGGGGCCATATGATATGGCAAGATAGAAATGGGCTGAGTGCTCGGAGCCAAATCGATGCAAAATTCGATATCCCTATCAGGTGGCATCCCCTATAGGTCTACAGGAAATACCTCTGGAAACTCCCGAACAACTGGCACAAAATCCATAGAAGGAACTTCAACACTAGAATCAGGGACATATGCCAAATAAGCAAAACCCCCCTTCTCGACCATACGCTGAGCCTTCATATAAGAAATAACCCTACTAGAAGAATGACTAGGAGTCCCTCTCCACTCCAATTGAGGCAACCCCGGCAAGGCTAAGTCACAGTCTTGGCGTGACATTCCAATATGGCATGATAAGGTGACAACCAATCCATCCCTAACAGGACATCAAAATCAACCATATCCAGAAGTAAGAGGTATACACGGGTCTTAAGACCCCCAATAATAACCACACACGAATGATAGACATGATCTACAATAATAGAATCACCTACTGGCATGGACACATATATGGGAAAACTCAAAAAATCATGAGGCACAACCAAATATAAAGCAAAATAAGAAGACACATTGGAGTATGTAGACCCTGGATCAAACAAAACTCAATCATCTCTACTACAAACTAAAACGGTACCTATGATAACAACATTGGAGGACTCATCCTCAGGCCTGGCTGGGAAAGCATAACATTGGGGCTGGCCCCCACCACCCTGAACTATATCCCCGGGACGACCTCCTGCTGGCCTGGCCTCTACCTCTAACGGCCTGACCTCCACCTCTAGCAAGCTGACACCTACCTCTTGCTCTATGATCCCTGCCTCTAGCTGGTTGGGCGACCAGTGTTAGAATCATGGAACGAGAACTCTGTTACTTTGATTGAACATCACTAATATTGGACAAGCCCTACATATATGACCATACTAACCGCACTCAAAACATCCACTTGAATGCTGCTGTGGAGGAAACTGAGACTAACCCTGGTGGGTCGACTGACCATGATAATAGCTCTGAAGAGGAGGTTTTCTGATAGGAGCTGGCTATTTTGAAGGAGGTATATAAGAACCACACCCCCTGAAGCTCAATGAGATGCCTGAAGTGCTGAGTGAAATTGTTAGGGATGATGGCCCCTACCAAAAGAATCCTTGCCTCCAGAGGAGGCACCACTAAACCTATCCGAATGACGAGGCATCTTGTTAGACCCCTGACCACTCCCTTAAGATAGAACTACCTTAACTCGCCGGGCCACATTGGGCGCATCCTGGAGATAAATCTCGCTCCCTGTCTCCTTAGCCATCTTCAATGTGATAGGCTGAGCGAGTCCCTCAATAAACCTCCTCACCCTTTCTCTCTCTTGGTGTGGAAGAAAAGAAGAGCATGACGGGCCAATGCAATGAATCTGGGCTCGTACTGAGTGACGGACATAGAACCTTGCTGAAGGGGCTCAAACTACCTCCGATAGTCCTTTATCTGAGTGATAGGGAGAAACTTCTCTAGAAATAGCTGAGAAAACGGATCCCAAGTCAAAGAAGGCGACCCAGCTGGTATAGCCAAACAAAATCCCTCCTCCATTTCTTGGCAGACCCTGATAAGAAAAAAAGCAGCGAAGTCAACCCCATTGGTTTCCACTACCCCTATGTTCTGAAGAACCTCATGGCAACTGTCTAAATAGTCCTGGGATCCTCTGAAGATGTACCGCCATAGGTAGTAGTGAAGAGCTTGGTGAACCTGTCCAACCTCCACAAAGCATCTGAAGACATAGCTAACCCATCACCGATCTGCGCCACAACACCCGACTGAACTACCCCAACCGTCTGAGCTGTTGGAGTATGAAAATGGAGAGCCATCTGCTCCGAAGTGCGAGTAGCAGGAGTTGGGGCTCCTCCTCCAGCCTGAGAGACAGCTGGTGCTACAGGGAATATGCCTGCCTGCATGATACATAAGGCCCACTAGATGGACCATAGCATCCTTGAGTACCGGGGTAGTGGTGAACCCCTTTGGGAAATGAGCTGGCCCTGCTGGAACTGTCTGGGCCAGAATATCCTCCTCGAACTCTGCCTGAGGTTCCATCATTGGTGCTGCTGCTCGAGCTCTAGGTTGAGCCTTGCCTCTACCTCGACCTCTGCCTCTCGCAAGAGCTGCTACTGGGGGATCGGGCTACTGGTCATCTGATAAAGCGATATGCATTCTCACTATTTGCGAAAGAACAGAGTAGAGTGTTCAATTAGCATGGAGAGATCAAACCGCATGACAGAGATGAATAGAAGTGAAATTGTTCCTAACTCTGTAGCCTCTTCGAGATAAGCACACACGTCTCCGCACCAATCCCTCAGACTCTACCAAGCTTGTCCGTGAATTGTGAGACCTAAGTAACCTAGAGCTCTGATACCAACTTGTGACAACCCGAATTTCCCACCGTCACGACCATGATGGCGCTTAATATTGTACCAGCTAGGCAAGCCAATGTTTCAGAATATACTACCATTTTTTTTATCTTTCAAATATTTAAGACTTAATCAATATAAACCAGCGGAAATGATTGCGGAAGAATATAATTTAAAAGCTTAACTTTTCACAATAACAAAAACCAAAGTAACATCCACCTAGAACTAGTTTCACAACTCACGAATTGTATAAGATTACTACAAATAAGGTTTGAATGAAAAGTTTACATCTTTCATGGTAGTAGATAAAATAGAAAATGAAATGAGATAGAAGGGGACGCTAGGGCTTGCGGACGCCTGAAGGACTACCTTGGGTCTCCGGCATGCAGTGGTAGCATCCAGCCTCACGATCAACCACTAGCTCCAAAATTTGCACATAAAGTGCAGAGTGCAGTATTAGTAGAACCGACCCCATGTACTGGTAAGTGCCGAGCCTAACCTCGACGAAGTAGTGACGAGGCTATGGCGGGGCATACAACATATAAAACCTGCAATAGTTATACTAAACAAAAAGGAAATGCGAAGTGTAATAAAGCAATAACTCGCAATAGGTAAATCTGGAATCGAACTTTTTCACTAATATTTCAGCTATAACCAATCCTTAAGGGTGTTCCGGCATCACAATAACATACCTCACTAGATATGAACACATAACAACAACTAATGCGGCGCGCATACCGAACCCATAATATAAATAACAATAATATCAATATTCACTTGTACTCCTCCTTGTTGCGGCGTGGAACCCGATCCCACCTGTCCACCCTTATTACTCCCCAATACATATCACGCTTATTCCTCCTGTTGCAGTGCACAACCCGATCCCACCAGTCCACCCTTATTACTTATTGTTGCGGTGTGCAACCTAATCCCAATTAACAAATCAACACAAATCACAAAAATAAACACAAGTGTTTCACTGACTAAGCCAAATCCTCCAATGTTCTTATACCTCAATTCACATAACGGAATATCACTACGATTTAACAACTTTGCTAGTGTAAACTATTCAGTGAGACCAACCAAGGTGTACCACGAGGCACCTATAAACCAATAAAGACCAACAGAGTAATAAAATGAAAACATGAAACAATTTAATACTTCAATAAAGAGAGCAATGATTAATATAAAGCAATTTGGTATGGAAGCATTTATGAGCAAGTAGAAATTTAGGGCATGGAATAATTTATGAGCAAGTAGCAATTTAGGGCATGGAAGCATTTATAAGAAGGCATCAATTTAGGTATGGAAACAACTATAAAAAGGTAGCAATTAAGACAATGGATATTATAATAGGAAATGGGGAAGGGAAACAGCTAAACATGGTAATTTTGGTGGCGCATAGGTACTCGTCATCACACCTATATGCCATACACATGAATTTCACATAGCAAAAAAATCGGGGATTCCTATTCCCTCAAGTCAAGGTCAAACCAAACACTTACCTCAAGCCAACGGATAATTCAACACTCAATCACCGCTTTACCTCTCGATTTCCACCACCAATCCGCTTGTATCTAAACACAATTTACTCAATAACATCAATAAATACTAAATAAACTATTCCTAATGCAGGAATATATATTTCCCAATGTTTTCCCCAAAAGTAAAAAATCGACCCCTGGCCCGCTTGGTCAAAACTCGATGTTCAAACCAAAACTGCTAGCCATTCACCCCACGAACCCAAATATGCAATTAGTTTTGAAATCTGACCTCAAATTGAGGTCCAATTCCCCAATATTTGAAAATCTTAATTTCTACCCAAAAGCACCCAATTTCCCATGAAAAACCCTAGATTTTGAGATGAAATCATGTAAAAAGACGAAGTAGATTGAAAGAAATGAGTTAGAAGTTGTTTACCTACGATTTGGGGAAGAACCTTTCTGTGGAAAATGGCCTATGAGAGCTTAGGGTTTGAAAAATTGGAAGAATGAGTTGAATTCCCGTCAAAATCCGACTTAACAGGTCGCAGATGTCGCAATTGCGGCTGGAGCTTCGCATTTGTGAAGCTCGCAATTGCAACAAGGGAATTGCAAATTCTAACCTTCGCAATCTCTGCTGCCTTCGCATTTGCGAGAATTTTATCGCATTTGCGACCTCTAGCCTACCTGGACAGCTTTGCATTTGCAAAGTAATCTCGCATTTGCGAGAAAAGTTGGCCCTGACCTTTTTCACATTTGCGGTCACTGTTTACATCGCAATTGCGATGCCTGATTTCGTAATTGCGATGCCTGATCTCGCAATTCCGATGCCTGATTCCTGATCAGGGGCCTGCTACACAGATGAAACATAACATCAATCTCCCTAAGTCCAAAATCACTCCGTAGCCTATGCAAAACTCACCCGACCCCTCGGGGCTCCAAACCAAACATGCACACAAGTCTAATAACATCATACGAACTTGTTCGTGCGATCAAATTGCCAAAATAACATATTATACAACGAATTTAACACCAAAGCTCAAGAATTTCACAAGATAGTTCAAATTTCTATGTTCTCAATCAAGGGTCCGATTTATATCAAATCACTTTGGTTTTTCACCAAATTTTACAGTTATGACTTAAATACTATATCAAACATGTACCAAGCTTCGGAACAAAGATACATGCCCGATACCACTAAAAACACACACCTTCTCATTTCCAAAAGTCTTTGTGTATTCCAGCAAATAACTTTCTTTAAAAATTCTTTTCTCGGGTTAGGGACCTCGAAATTCGATTCCGAACATACACCCAGGTCCCACATTTTACTAGGGACTCTATGGGACTGCAAGTCACGGGTCCGGGTCCGTTTACAGAAAATGTTGACCGAAGTCAACTTTGATTAATTTTTAAAGGCCAAATTCTATATTTCTCAAAATTTTCACACAAAAGCTTTCCAGTATCGTGCCCAGACTGCATACACAAATCGAGTAGAGACAAAAGGAGGTTTTCAAGGCCTCGAAATATGGAAACAAATTCTAAAATAAAAGATGACCTTTTGGGTCATCACAAGATTACAAGTATGTTACTGCCTAGTCAAAACAACATGGGTCCGATAAGAACAAACACTAAAAGATAGGGAAGAGAAAGGCAAGGCTGTGGACACCGTGCAACTACCTCGCTAACTCCAGGATGCACCGAAAAGAAGAAGATCAACTCTCACTCGGGGGCCCTAGCACCTGAATCTTCATGCAAGGTGCAGGGATTAATGTGAATATGCCAACTCAGTAAGTAACAATCATAACTAAAGACTAAGTGTAGTGACGTGCATTTAAATCATATAAATCTCATAACATAAGAACCTCATTGGAAATAACAAGATAAAATCGGTAATTAAGTTTCGAATATCTCGTAAAAACTCCAGTTTCAATGAAAGCTATTTAAAAATATTTTTTCTACATTTTTCAATAGAGGCTTAGCATAAAAGAAGAGTGAAAACAGAAATTTCATAAACAAGCCCCTCGGGCAAAGTATCACTCATATATAGCCCATTGGGCGAGCCTCTCTGTCACTCGTGACTCAACACTCATCAATCAGTACTCACACTCAGCACACTCGCTCGATAGGTAACATATAATAACCACTGTGGTGTGCAGCCCGATCCATAAATATATAGTTGACTACGCTCACTGGGGGTGTACAGACTCCGGAGGCAGCGCTATCTCGCTGCGGTGTGCAGCCCGATCCATATATATATATATATATATATATATATATATATATAATGATACGGTGTGCATTCCGATCCATAAATATCCTCAGAATATGGCCCTCGGCCTTACTCAGTCATCAACCTCACAGCCACTCGGGCATTTCAATACAAAAAACTCAAGGGATTCAGCCGAACAACTTTCAGATATTTAAAATTGAGTGATGAACAAAACTAAACAATAAACAAGTATAAATCATGATTGAGAATATGCTTCTATTAAAACAAGGTGAGGATAGTAGTAAAATACCCACTGAGGGTCCAAACAGTACGACACAAGGCCCCCAAACATGGCATTCGACCCAAATTAATAGAATCATTTTTAAAACACATAGATATCGTACAGAGTTTATCAAAATACGCAACTCTACAGTTGCCATGGGACGGACCAAGTCACAATCCCTTTCGGTGCACGCCACACGCCCATCACCTAGCATGTGCATCACCTCATTTATCGAAATAGTACAAAATTCTGGGGTTTCATACCCTCAGGTCTAGATTTACAGTCGTTACTTACCTCAAACCGGATGAAAAACTACTCTGCGATGCCCTTGCCGCTTGACTCAACCTCATTCGCCCCGAATCTATCCAAAATCAATATCATATCATTAATACATGCTAAAGGAACAAAGCCCATGCGAAAATTATCGAATTAAATCAAAAATTCCGAAATTGGCCAAAACCGGCCACCGGGCCCACACCTCGGAATTTGTCAAAAATTACAAAACTAGAACCCTTATTCGCTCACGAGTCATCCTATATCAAATTCATCAAAATTCGACATCAAATGACCATTCAAATCTCCAAAATAAACTCTCCAATTCTCCCAATTTTGACCCCAAATCCCCAATTTAGATGACAAAAATCAAGACACAATCATGGAATTTAAACAAAATTAAGTGAAGAACACTTACCCCAATTACTCCTCTGAATATCCTCCGTAAAATCTCCCTCTCCCGAGCTCTCTAATGAATTTTGGAATAATAAACTCAAACCCTTGTTTCGAACCTTTTAAAATATGCCCATATAATTCTTAATCGCGATCACGAAAATAGCCTCGCGATTGCGAAACACAAATAATGCTACCCCTCAATTAACCTTACGCGATCGCGTAAACTCTCACGCATTCGGGAACCTAAACCACACAGACCTACGCGATTGCGACCAGCTTCACGTGGTCGCACGCCTCAACCTTTCACTAACTCACCTTCTTCTACGCGAACGCGACCCTTGCCACGCATTCGCGAAGCACTGCGCCACACACATACGCGATCATGACCTAACCTCTGTGATAGAATAGAAAATCACCAACGCAGCCCCAATTAAGCCTACGCGATCGCGACCTCCTCTTCGTGATCGTGAAGAACAAATCTTCTGCAACAAAACACCAGAAAATCTGCCAACTTTTCAAGTCCAAAAATGATCTGTTGAGCATCCGAAACACATTTGAGGCCCTTCGAACCTCAACCAAACATTTCAACACATCCCATAACTTCATTCAAACTTAGTCGAACCTTCGAATCACTCCTAACAACACCAAAATACTAAATTAACCCCGAATTCAAGCTGAAGGATTTTTAAACTTCCGAAATTCGCCAACGATACTGAAACCAACCAATCCACATACGAATGACCTTAAATTTTACACACACATCACAAAAGACACTACAGACCTATCCCAAATTCTGGAATTCCATTTCAACTCCGATATCTATTTTTTCACTGCCGACCCGAAATTGCCAAATTTCTAATTTTGACAATTCAAGCTAATTCTACCACAGACCTACGACTTAATGTCCGAACACGCTCCTATGTCCCAAATCACCTAACGAAGCTATCAGAACCATAAAAACCTAATTCCGAGATCATTTCCCCATAAGTCAACTTTTGGTTGACTTTTCCAACTAATAACCAGCTTAAGAGATTAAGTGTCTTATTCCTCTGCAAAATCATACCAAACCCGAGCCAACCAATCTAAAACAACATAATAAGGCTGAGCCACATATAATGAAGCAGAAATTGGGAAGCAAGGCTACAATCTCTCGGAACGACCGATCGGCTCGCTATATTTTCATATCTTTTTTGAGTTCATCATGTTGCTCTGCTACTTACCTCAGAATATCCCTAATATATGCATCACGTTCCATATCATGCACTTCATTGTCCCTATCAAACTCACAAACATTGTTAGAAAGATCAAAATATTCAGAGAATGATGAAAATAATTAGGAAAACCATCCCAATGGCTATCTTCATCACCACACATATTATAAATATTCCATTCAAAGGATTGAGATTGTGCGCATAACTCGCTCCTGGGAACATTCTGGCAACTTTTCCACCAGTGGGGTCCTTAATAATATGGACAAGGATCATCAAAATAAGAATAACCATTGTTGATACCCAATTATTCCCTCATATATATATATATATATATATATATATATATATATATATATATATATATATATCATTTATTTACAAGCACGCACAAGTATTTTTTTAATAATTTTCCATTATTTTAAAGACTTTAAACCAATTTATTTCTGTATTTTATTATATAAATATCCAATAATTACCCTCTAAATTATTTTTTTATGATTTAATAATCTAAACTTATCATTTATACTAATATGAGGTTTTAAATATTTTCAGTGCATTTCTTATAATTATATTTGCATTTTTAAGGCTAAATTGCACATTTTGCAATAATAGCCCATATGCATACATATTTTCATCTATGTAGGATTTTTATTTTTATTTTTATAATGTTAAGTAATTATTTTCATGATTTTAGTGCACAAATAATATTTTTGTTATTTATTAATCACTTAAATTATTTATTTATTAAATAATGTGTATTTAAAATCTGGCCCCAAAATTCACCTTAATTTCAGACCTAAACTATCGTGTCCTAGCCCAATAACCTCTGAGCCCAAACCAAATAACCCCCAACCCAACCAATTAAACCAACCCGACCTAAAAATCCCAACTAATCGTGGCCGTTGATCTCTGAGATCAACGACCCATATTACCCCGTCCCTTTTAATTAACCAAACACTACCCTAACCCTAACCATTCTTCACCACCGGCCGCCTTCGAATGCTCTCACAAATCCCCCTTCTCTCTGTCAAACCCTAGCCTTCTTCCCCTAAATTCCACTCTTAATCCCATCGGACATGGGATTATACGGTTACTTCTTTCCATATTCGACTCCGTCTCGGTACGAGATCCTTCACTATACCGCTTTCCTAAACTCGAAAAACGGATCTCGTCATAATCGAACCAAAGTTGGTTATGTTTCTTGGCCTTTCCACTATTCCTCTATGTTCATTCTTACTCCATTATGGTATGAATCTTTGTATATCTTTGTTGATTCTTACTTACTCTAAAAATTAGGGTTTAAGATCTCTTTTAGATCGAACCAAATCTGGTTTGATTATTTGATTTTTAGTGATATTTTTGTCTATATTCATCTTATAATATGCAACGCTTGATTTTTTGTTTTTGAATCTGCCAATTTGTGTACTTTACTTAAAATTAGGGTATTAAAATTTTCTCTTTTCCTTAATGATTTTGATTGCTTTCCTTTCTAGTGTTTGACTGATAATTTTTCATGTTTATGTGTTCGATTTCTACACTATATAACCTCTTCCCATTCCCCTTTGAAACAGACCCTGAATCATTAAGAAAAATCACTAAAAAAATTAAAGTTGTGTGTTGTTTGATCTTTAATACTCTTATTTTGCACTTTCGTTCCTGGCCGGCTAAAAGCCAGGTCCAGGAATTCTGTGTTCTTGTCCTTTTATTGATATTCATAACACCGTGGACTTCCGTTCTTTTTTGTTTTTGCCTAATTGGTGAGTTACCAAACCTTTGTCATTTTATTTATATATACCTGTCATTAACATGTGTTTTCACTTCTGAAGATTGTTGTTCAATATGTTTCTGTGTTGTTCTCGTATACAATTTTGACTGTCTTACTTTAATTTTAGGCCTTTCTAATCTAAAATGCCATTATGCATGTAGTTTGTGACATGCTTAGACCTGATTTGAATTGGTTTCTTTTGAGTCTTCCTAGCCTATGTGTTACAGATTATTTAGGACCTTGTATCTTAGACACTCCTCTACTGTTTAAATTTTCTACTTAAACATGTTCTCATATCCCCTTTCTATGGATTAGTTAACTAAGTAAGAGTGTATCCATTAAGTATGTAACACAGGTCTTTTTGTGAATTTGCTGTGATGACATGTAGCCTGTTTTGATCCTGTTCTCACCATGTCTTGACTTCCCAGTGGTTTCTCTAATTTGTTCGCATCCTGTTAAGTTTTGTTGCCAATTGATATGATTCCTTCTTACGAGACTAGCATTTTACGCTTAGCATGATCTGAACTACTTTTTATTATAAGTCTATGCACATCAATCTCGAAAATCTATCTTGTTAACATATGCATTATGTGCTGAACTTGTTTTTCTGAAACTTTGTTCTTAAATCTAAGCATATTCTGTTGCCTATTTTATGTGCTCAAGTTCTGTTTGTATCCCTCAGTGCTGTCCCTTAACTTCAGTCTATTCCTTCACTGTTTGGTCTCTTTGAATTCTTATTCTTAGCCGGCTGAAAGCCAAGGCTACTTAGGTTCTATCCTTTGACTTCCCTGGTGTGAGCATTGCTCTGGGTTCAATTGAGACCCTTGTGAACTCTAACACACAAGGACTTGGTCCCTAGTCATTTTTCGAATTATTTCTGTCAACCTCCCTAGTGTGAGCACTGTCTTGTATTCTTGAAGCCCTTGGGAACTATGACACACTAGGGTCTTGGTTCTATAATCTCAACTCTATTTTCTACCTACTGGGTAAATTAAATTGGTTTCTGGTTGCCTTATGCCAATGGAGATGTAATTTTTGGGCTGTTGTGAACCATGGAATTGAAGGCCTAGCCCGACTGGGTACATCTTTGGGCCTGCTATAGACTCCTTGTAGTTATTTTCCTCTGTAATTTATTCCATTCATTTTGGGTCTATAGTAATGTTGTAATAAAATTGAGGTATTAGTAAAAACGGGAAATGGGAGGTCTATCTTAATATTTGCATGAAATGGGTAGAAACCTTGTCTACAGGTGTTATTATGCTCAAACATATTCAGTTATTATGTGTTAGAAATCCTGCATATAGGTGCTCTACTTTGCTCAAATATGGTATTATTCTCAAACATGTTAAGTTATTATGTGTTAGAAATCCTGCATATAGGTTCCCTACTTTGCTCAGATGTGTAATGCTTTTACCTGTTAGAAACCATTCCTATAGGAGATTAAATAACTAATATCTCAATGTGCACATGCATTAGGCTGTATAGGAATTTGTTGATTTACATGCTACCTAATCTACAAATTTAGATACCATACCTATATGATTTAAAATCAGTCTCAATTATGACAATAGAAATCATACCTGTAGGATCTAAAATCAGTCTCAATTATGACTATAGAAATCGTGCTTATAAGGTCTAAAATCAGTCTCAATAATTGTCTTGTTCATTTCTTTCAAGTGCTTTCAACATTGTGCTAATTATCATTATTAGAAACCATGTCTATTGGACTCGATTAAGAAGTTCTGAACATATTCTTGTAATTACCAATATTAGTTACTACACGAATCACTTAGACATCATGCTTATAGGTTTAATCTCTTATACATATAATCAATAGGCAATTGAGTAGGCTTTTAGAAATCGTATTAAGAAAATGATTTCTACAAAAAATTGTCTGCACATTAAAATACAGAATCAAATAGAGATCATGCCTATAGGATTCAACAACTTTAATTTGCCTAAGAACTGCAACTGTCAAATGTTAATTTGTTTGTGTGCATTTGTTGTCTAAGTGCAGATGCTAACTTGAGCCTTTATTTTCTTATACATGAAAGTCCAAATTGTTTTGTATGTCGCCTAGTTTTCTCTTTTTTTGCAAAACCTAAGTTAAGTCTAGAACCACCTCGAGATAGAGGTCCAAATTCCTCCTGGACCATAGGTGTGGGATGGGTAGTACACGCATAGGGTACGATTTAGAATCAACTAGTGAGCTTTAGGTAAACAACTTAAAGATAGTAATCAGGTAGCATGAGATGATAGTCTGTGCCTGTTAAATAATGCGAGTAATACCCCACCTCGAGGGAGTTACGAAGTATTATTTATATTGCATGGGGCGATCCTTTAGGCTAAAAAATATAGGACCCCATTTTGCTTAGAATAATTCATATAATTTGAGTTCATTCGGAACCCACAGTTGTGGACCTCAAAGAGTGACTAACACCTTCTCCTCGAGGTAATTTGAGCCTTTACCCGATCTTTGGTGATGAAAATTGGTTAAACCTCAGTTATTTGCAAATATGTACCCTAATGCACCTCAAAATCATTGTGGCGACTCTCTCTTTGAACACTCTTCCTTAAAAGAGTTGTCACGTGTTGAAACCCGATTTCGCGAGAAAAAGGGGCGCGACAGCATGGCGACTCTTCTGGGGATATTTTTAGGCTCTTACAATTGCAAACTTGGTCTATATGACTTAGTCTCCTCCGATAAGCGTGCCTCTATTATTTTGCTATTAACTGAATTTCCCGCTCCCATTTTCCCTTTTATTTCTACATGCACACCCTCTTCCCTATTTGCCCTTTATGTGAACTCGTATGCAAATCTTCACTTAATTTAGTTACAATATGCATTTCCCCTTATTTTCTAGTCCTGTTCACTTGCTCCAAACAATTTTTTTTTAATTTTGTTATATCATGTATCCCCCTATCCCTACCCCTTTACTTGCTTTATTACAATTCTTTCACATTACACGAACTAACTTCTTCCCTATTTTTCTTTCTTTCATGTCTTTATGTTTTATTTAATACTGGATTTACTTCTTTCATCATGAAAAATAGTTGACAACGTATTGTCTTATCTTTTCATAAAGCATGCTCCATATCATATTCCACTCGTGCATAGTTAATACCATACTTGATGAGTGTCCGTGCTCTTCCTAAATTACCCTTTAAATTTGGAAAGACTTATTTGCGGTAAAACTAGTCGATCAGTGGTGCAATCGACGATTCTATGCCTTTCCCTCTCAAGTTGTCCACTTGAGGGTACCGATCTAGACTTTTCTAGATATCCCATGCTGATATTAACTATGCATGCATCATGTCTAAACCTAGTATGGGTTAGAATGCTATCCGCATAATAACTCTCTAAGGCAAACCTTGTCCAAAGCCCACCGAGATTTCCATAATCCCAACCGGTTACAATTATGATATGTGCATTATTTGGAGAAGACGTGCCGATATGCTAATCATTTATGTGTAAATAGTCGAATCCGGAGAGGGAAATGGCTAACTTTATTTGCTTTGTAGAAATGAGGCACGAAGTTCAAAGGTTTAGCATGGTTTGAAATATCCCATATTGGTTGCTAGATTGGTAGGACAATCTCTCGCCAAGCAACAAAAACCTTGTGAAAATAGTTCTCGGGAATTTAACTTCCTTGCTAGACATTCAGCCAAATAATGTACTGATTGAGGCCGCTACTATGTTCTCGGATGACAAGATGGCTGTTTTCATTTTGGTGACATAGAAATGACTCCCCATGTAGAGGAAATATGAGGCTTTGCTAGGATTCCCTGGGATAGCACTTGGCTGTTGGTACCAAATCATTCTTCTTGAGGGTTTCTGAAAATGATGGGTTTCAGAAGAAATGACGGTTAGTCTGCCTGAAGAAGTCTTACATACCATTCGACTTCCTTTACGAGCATTATGGGCACTGCAAGTCCTACCGTCTTTATCATGATGAGTTCACCATCACTTCTCTGGGTTGGACTCACCGCCGAGTTTTGTGTTCATTGTCTGTTTTTTGGGGATGATGGTACTCCCAATACAAGAAGAAAGGATCCACACTCTCTTAGCCATTGTCACTATAAACCTAATGGAAGGAGTTGAGGGACAGACTTACACTATCGTCCCGATGATTATGGCTGAGATGTACCGATTCATGGACCGTTGCAAGAAAAGATATAGGCATTTCGAGGGCTACAATCTGTTGCTACAAATATGGTTGTTGGAACACCTTAAAAAAGGACAATACCGGCAAGGGTTTCCGAGGCGACCATGGAATTACCATATAGATTTTCACTATCCGAAGAGAATGACATTTATCCCGGACAAGTTTGCACAACCAGGACGATGACATAGCAGGAGAGGTCAAGCCAGGGATTGATTTGAGAAATAAGGTCATAGACGACACTGCTGAGGCACAAGCCAAGTACAAGAGGTTGCGTAAAAAGGTTTTCGTATCCGAGGCCAGACATTTGGAACAACACAAAGTGGACATGGAAAAAATCAATGAGTGGAGAGGGATCGCTACCAAATCAATAGAGAAGTTGGAGTATATAGAGTAGGGTTTGATGGAGCTTGAAGGGAAGATGAGGAAAGGGTTGTGGATTGTCAGAATGTAGAAGGCAATGAAGGAGGACATCTAGCAAGGGCATATCTGATGTTGGACATGCGCGACCTGGTGAATCCGATCGATTGGGCTAAGAAAGCCTAGTTTGAAGAATGTCCCTCTGGGACCGAGTAGATTAGGATTTATATTTACTTGTTTTCTAGATTCTTTTTAGAATTCGATTGTAATAAGGACAATGCCACTAGTGAATCTTTATAATTATTTTCGTTTTAGTAGGGATTTGGTCTATTTATCATATTAGTGAAATGATGCAATTATTAGTATTGAGTTTTCTCCAAATCTATATGTCGCTAGGCCTACCTCGGGCACAATGAGGTCACCAAATTAGGACGTGAATTTAAAATCCCGCAATACATGTTTAAATACTGAAAATATCCTTTCAAAACTCCCTACTGTCTTGTTTACATTTTTTTTCTTTATTTTGATTATTCCCATCTCCTAAGGTTGGTTCGTGCTTATTGGAATCATCAGCATATCATACCAGATCTAGAGGTCCTCTACATCCTCCTCCTCCTTTTCCTCCTCCTCTAATTGATCCTAAAATCAAGGGAAAAGCTAAGATGGACGATATGAGTGGTATCTGGAGACACAACGTAACACGTGCAGAGAATGTTGAGACTTCGGACGATCGGAGTACTCTGGTACAAAATGACTTGGTTTTGCCATTAGAGCAAAAGATACTAGAGTTACAAGGGAAACTTGAGCAGGTCCGTAACTTGGCAAACCTTTCCCTCACCTTGAATATCCCAGACATCAACCAACAAAATGCCCAAAACCCAACACATACAAAACTACCACCTGCAAAATCCTCTTGCACCTCACCAATACGCCATGCCTCCCCAAAATCCTAATCCTCCACCAGTACCAACTCCTGTTGATACCCAATTTTTCGTGTATGTTTTTATATATACAAAATAATTTCAAAATAACATATATATGCATATATAAGCATGTCCAAGTATTTTAATATTTTTCCTAAGTTTTAAAAGATTTTTTAAAATCAATTTATTGTCCATTTTAGCAGTACAAAATCAAAAATTATTTCCAAAATCATCAATTTTGGTGAATAATTTATTTTTTCCCGTGTTTATACCAAAATAAAGTCAAGGTAATTTTTAAATATTTATTTGGTATTTTTAAAGCTGAATTGAATATAATTGCAATTCTAGCATATTTTAAGATTTAATAGTGTTTTATAATTGTAAAATTGGTTCCAGCATTTTTAAATTAATATTTGCATATTATTTACTGATTCAGTACTTTCAATTAAATTTCAAAATCATTTTTTACTATTTTTTGTAAAATAAAAAGGAAAAGCTGGCTGTTTAATATATAGCCCAATTCGTTTCAATTGAAGCCCCATTACATTTCAGTTTTAGCCTCAAATTGACCCAATCTTAACCCCCAGTTGGACCTACCCAATTTGAGTTTTAACCCAACCCCTTAACCCGCTTATCCAACTGCCCCGATTTTCTTTAATCCAGGCCGTTGATCCTTTTGATCAACTACCACGATTACCTCTTTCCTTTTTAATTCACCTAACCCTACCCTAATTCCCCACTTTATTCTGTTAGCCACCTTTGGATACTATCCCTCTCTCAAACTCTTTCGAAGGTTCCCTGGAACCCTAGCCTCTCTCATCCTCTCTAACCACAACCTCACCGGAATCTATGGCTTCTAAGGCCATGGATGACCTGTACTCACCTCCCTCCACTCTCAAACGTTTGGGGTTCTAAGCTTTGAGGTCTGACCTCAATGGTGTCCATTCAGATCCTCTCAGATCCATGGTTTTGAGGCCTCTCCGGCCTTGCTCCGACATATCCCAAGCATTTCGAGCATGGTTCTAACTCATCCGACTCAAGATCGGACTTTCTTCTAAGACTTTCTCATTTCTAGGGTTTCAGAGAAACCCTAAGCTATTCAAGGTTCTTCTCTGTTTGTTTTCTTAGATCTATGCTACATCGGTGTTCTACTGGAGATTTAAAACGTTTTCCCAATCGTTTTTTTCAAAATTTGTTTCTCTTCAATTTAGGGTTTTCGAAAAGGTTTCAAAACGTTTCTCCGACTCTTTTTCTTCTTTTCTTTGTGTGTATCTGTCTATGCTATGTTTATATGTTCTCTTTTTCTACCTAGCATGTTCTTCTCCTATATCTTTATGTTTGCCTTATTACGCATGTTCTTCTATTGTGCTCCGTTCTCTCTTCTACTGGTGTCTATATCATGCTTCCACATGTTTACCTTATGTGTTCGTTTACCCCTGTGTTCCTTTACTGTATTTTCTACTGAGCTTTTAATTCTTTATTTGCCTTCTTCTGGACTTTGTTTGAGGTCTTTGATTATACATGTTTCATCTACTGTTTCTTAAGTTTATATCATCTCTTTTCTCTTCTGAACTTGCTTAAGTTCCGAGCTTTCCTTAAAACATGTTCTTTATACTTTAAATAAGCTTTTTCACTCTGTTGCTTCAAACTTGCTATTGTATCTGTGTGTTTTCTCATGAGATTCTGAAAGAGACCTTTAAGCCTGTTTTAATGGCTTGCCTTCTCATCTCTGTATCCTACTCGAGTTGGAAACCCTAGGATTTGGGGTTTTTTGGCGATTTTGATCTTGTGTGTGGACTGGGGTTCCATTATGGAAACCTGGATATTTTCAAACTCATTCTGAGTCTATGAACTAAACCTAAAACTCTTTCTTATGACTCTGAACGTTTCTATGCTAGACTCTTTTCTAATTATCATAACAACTCTTTCTTGTTTGACATGTCTGTATGCTTTATATATGAGCAATTCTTCCTTCAAAAAAGGTTTTGCCAATTTGTGATTGATTCAGGATTCCTTTTAATAAGGTCTGATTGATTGTTGCTGAATTTCTTTAATTAAACCCTTCTTCACCTTTTCTTGTTGGATTCATTCATACCCAAACCTAATTTCTGATTTTTACTAGCTGTTGATTGATTGCCTTTCCTTATTTGCACAAACCGTGTTGATATCAAACTCTTTCCTTATTTGCACAAACCGTGTTGATATCAAACTCTTTCCTTAAATAGTTTCTATGTATTTTCCCTTTTTGTACTACTTTGGAAAAGATTTTGATCAAATTCTTCCTTAATTATTCTGCTCGTTTGAAATCAGAATCCCTTAATTAAAGGGAGACCTTATGTAATTGATTTCAAAACTATTTTTTCTTACCTTTTTCTTACTTTCTTTCTTCACTATAAAGGGCACGACCTTTCAGCACTTTAAGACACCTTGAGTTCAATACTCTAGCACACACAACAATTATTTAACACTTTCAATTTCAGTACTTTTGAAACTCTCAATTCTACACTCCTCTGAAATCTTTTGGATGTGTGCTTGCATTTTTGGCTTTACTACTGCTTTTCTCTCCTTGTTTTCCTAAAACTGGTATGTTCTAATTTAGTTTTTAGCCTCATCCTTTTGCGTTTGCTTTATAGTTTTAACAATCTTGTCTACTTTGCTGCTTATGTCTAGTATTGAATATGCTGTTCTCTTTGCATTTGTTGTTTTTGAATTTCCCCATACCCTTATTCCCTTTTATGTGTTTGAGTTAAAGTTCAGGCATGACAACATCCAAATTGTTGTTCATGTCTAGACCTGATCCTTTAATGGATCCTAACTCCCAAACAATGTGGCTAGTAGGCTGGTTAGGGGTGTGCCAACACTCCTAATTGCTAGGTATGACCACCAGCCTGTTATGGCCTTCCCCAAAATCCCCTCTATGCACTTGCACTCTTTCTTAGATCCTAAGTTATGCCCCCACTTCTATGACCCTTGCTTTGGGACCTTGAGCTACATATGAACTTGGACATTTGAGGGTTGGCCCTTCCACACTGCACTATAATTCAATTTTACAACATATTTGGGTGTAAGCACTGCCTGGAGTCCATTTGAGACTCTTAGGGAACTTTGACACAAACCCAAATAAGAGAAAGACTTTGGAATTTGATCCTTTGGAGTTGGTTTACATCATGCTTTAGACAGAAGTCTGAATCAAGCTCTCCTTGGTTGGGACTGTTAGCTTTCTAATGTATTTTTACTTTTCTTTATTCATTCTGGGCTATAATAATTTGTAATAACTCACGGGGGTTATAGTGAAAAGGGGAGGGTTACTTGTTATATGCATAAGGGTAGATATCATGTTCATTAGGTATTTACTTCTGCATTTTCGTATAGAAATCCTTTTCTAGGTTATGCACTTCTACATTTCCATATCGAATCCCTGTTTTAGGTTCTGCACTTCTGCATTTTCGTATAGAAATCCAGCTTTACGTTCTGCACTTTTGAAATCCATGTCTATAAACTTTTGCACTTTGTATCTTAGAAACCCTACCTATAAGTTCTGCATTTCATACATATATATCATATCAATCGCTTCTGCACTTCTGCATCTCATATAGAGAACATGCCCATAGGATTCTGCATTTTTCCTATCATATAGAGAGCACATATATAGGGTTTTTCCTGAATTCTGCATACGTATCCATTACTAAGCAAACAATACATAGGTTTAAAAAATAATAAAAAATTTAGTGTTTTAGACACCATGCCTATAAGATTTTTGCATTTTCGTAAAGGTTAAATTCAGTCACACTTGGAATGCATTCCTATAGGAGTAATCAACCAATCTGAATCCCTCAACTCGATTATAAGTTTAAAATTGGTAATAGTAGTGCTTAAACACTTGCAGAACTTATGTTCTTGTTGTTAATAAATCTGCTTCTCAAATCAGTATCTTTGTCTCGCATTTAGATACCATACCTATAGGTTTCACCTAGGCAGGCTATAAGGTAAATTAGTTAATTGAATCATACTCTATTAATTCCAACCAACAGGCAGGTCTGATTTCGGTTTCTTATCTGAAATATGTAATAAACCAGTCTGCCTCCTTAACGTTTTAGTTTAACTTAGACCATAACCAGTATCTGCAAGACATGCTAAACAACATGTCTTTAAGTGAGGAGGCCTATTTGAGCCTTTTAAATTGTTATGTGTTTCCCATAATCTGCCTTATGTTTTTTTGTTTGTCGCTTTAGAATTTTATCCTTTTAAACCATCCAAGACCCATATTTCCCTTCCCTTTAGGACTAGTAGTCCCAAATGCCTCCAAGACTGATAGAATTAGGACGGGTAATAGCATTCAATAAGTAACAAAACCATTCCGTGTTTAATACCTCAACGGGGTGGGAAAGGATAGATATGGATATGATGACAGGTGCACTAATACCACGTGTAGCCCCTCATTTGAGGAGTGATTACCTGGTATTGCATTGATATGATCCATATTATTTATAAACCTAGGACCCCCTTCCCTTTACCTATTTATTTTATTTTCAAACTATTTCTTCAAAATTTCAGCTTTCTTTATTTCTTCAAACTCTAATTTATTTGTAGCCATATGTGATAATTGTTGATACCCAATTTTTTCCTATGTATTTTTCGTACCCAAAATACTTCCAAAATAGCATATTTGTGCATATATAAGCACACCCATGAGTTTTGATATTTTTTGATGATTTTTAAACCAATTTATTGCCTATTTTTATACCATAAAATCCAATAATTATTCCCAAAATTTGTCATTTTGGTAAAAAAATTATTTTATTCTCATATTTACATCAAAACATAGCTAACATGTTTTTTCTTTCTTTCATATTTTTACAAATTTATTTGGTATTTTTAAAACTAAATTGCATATAATTGCAATACTAGTCTCTTTAAAAATTTAATTATAATTATATTTATAAAATTGACTCCAATCTTTTTAATTTGATAATCATGTATCATTAATCATTTTAGCACATTTAACTTATTTCCAGAAATTATTTTGCTATTTTATAAATTAAAACAAGGGAAAAATGACTATTTAAAGTTAGCCCTTTGCATTTCAATTTTAGCCCGAAATTAACCCCAATCTTAAGCCCAAATCAGACCCAAAAATTCCCTACCCAATTTCTTAATTAACCCGACCCACGACCTATTTATTCTTACCCGCTCGGCTCCCTTTTGATCCAGGCCACTGATCAAAATGATCAACGACCACATTTCCTCCTTACCATTTTAATTCCCAAATGACCCTAACCCTATCCCCATTCTCTAAATTCGCCGCCTCTGGTTCCTCTCGTCTCTCTCGAACCCTCTCAACCTCTGAAACCTTAATATCCACCTACCACCCCCTTCGACCTCAAATCTCCAGAATTCATGGCTAATCTAGCCATGGACAACCTCTACTTACCATCTCCTGCTCTCACACCCTTGCTCATTGAAGATTCGAGGCTAGACCTCGAAGGCCTTCATCCAAACCCTGGCCGGTTTGAGTTTCTTTGGCCGTTTCCGGCTTTACTCCTGCGTATCTTAGCCTCTCGAGCCTGGATTTGACCTTGCTAGATCAGAACCATTCTCGAGACTTCCAAGCCTTCTCGTCCTTTTGGGTTCTCAGAAACCCTAGCCTAATCGAGGTTCCTTTTTCGCTTATTCGTCTAGATCTATGCTGTGTGTGCCATTTTAGAGTTTTCCCCAATTTTTCCTTTTCAAAACTGTTCGAATCCTATTTTTAGGGTTTTCTGAAAATGGTTTCTAAATGTTTCTGATTCTTTTACTCTTTTTATGTGTGTTCATGCTCGTCGTTTTATTCCTTGTTATGTTCAAGCCTGCTCTTGTGTTTCTTACTGGATCTTTTACGGAGATTCTTTTACCCTTTTTGTTCACATGTTAGCCTAGTTTATTGACTCGCTTTTGCTTATGTGTTTAAGCTCATGCTTTGATTTTGTTTCTGAGTTCTGTTGATCATGCTCTTGCCTACCTTCATCTTAAAACTCGTAATTTCTTTGTACTTTTGTTTGTGCATATCTTCCTATCTCTGTTACTTTGAATGATTTCCTCACCTCCGACTCCATGTGAAACCCTAAGATTGGGGGGTTTTCTTTTCTTTAAAGTGAAATACACTAGGGTTTCACTCTGAAACCCTAGGTTTACAGACTCATGACGAGTCTGTAATCGAACTTGTGAACCTATTTGCCTGTGATTATGGAAAAAACTCTCATTGTTCTTCTTTGTTTTGAACTGCATGCTTATATATAAGCTTCCCTTTCAAAGTTTTATTTTTGAAATTCCTTTAATTAGGCTAAGAAATTCGTCACTAATTTGAACCTCTTTTATCTTACTGATATTTTCCTTAAATAATTGATCCTGTATCTTCTGTTATTTTGTACCAACGTTCGAATTATTTACTTCCTTAATTATCTCAGTCTCTTTGTGATTTACAACTGGATCCAAGATCCCTTGACTAATTTTTAAACTTATACCTTATTCTTACTACTATGCCCTCTTTCCTTAAATATCCAATTGTGTTTGTGACCTTATTTGTGTACCATATGGTCTCTTTACCTTAATTTAGCCTTAATAAACTGATTCTCTCTTCCTTCTTAGTCGTCTGATCTAGACCCTTAATTAAAGGAGTCTGTCTACCCTAATTGATACTAATTTGATTAGTTTCTATGTTTATACCTTTGTGCCTGCCTCACCTGTTTTCAAAACTATATAAAGGGCTCAGCCCTCCCCTTTTCGAAAAAAAAAAACCAGTAATAATGAGTAAGTAACAATCAAGCAATAATAAGCAATCTGCTTTTTACTCTCTTCTTCTCTCAAATACACAGACCAGTTCTGTGTACTTCTCCTCTTTGCTTTCTGAAATACCCTTTAAGCTCTTCTTGAATCTTCAAGTGTTCTGCTGAAAACCTGAGTCGTTTCTGCTGTTTACTCGCTGTGGTTACTCTGCTATTCTCTTACTTTGCAACTGGTATGTCCATCTTAGTTTAAATACTGCTCCTCCACTATGTGTTTCACATCCTAATTCTGTTATGCTTTCCTTTTCTGTTTTTCTGCAACTTTGTCATTATTGTTCCTATGTGAATTCCTTTACCCTTTACCCTTTGTATGTGAGTTATGGTTCAAGGCATAACAACATTCTAATATTGCTGTCTATGATTCTGAACTGGGTTCTTTGAATCCCTAACTCAATAAATTCCCACTCCTTTTCCCCTTTTATGTGTTTGAGCCTTGGACTTAGGTCTGATAGTGTCCTAATCACTATCCAGACCTTGGTCTGGCCTTCAAGGGTCTGCTCTTAATTTGTTTAAACCAAACAAGTGGCCAGGGGTGTGCCAGCCTACCTAGTGGCTAGGAATGACTACCATTTTTCATGGCTCCCCAATCCCCCTTTCACTTTGCACTTACTCTTAGCTATAAGTTCTGCCCCTCTCTTGTAAGCCATGCTTTGGGACCCCTGAGCTCCCTCCGAAGTTGGATGCTTGAGAGCTGGCTCTTCCACACTGCACTATTCTAATTTTAATGGTCTCCTGGGTGTAAGCAATGCCTGGAATCCCTGATATTCCTTGGAACTTTGAAACACTTTGGATAAAGAGAAGGCTTTGAAAATCTGGATCCCGGAATTGGTTAAATACATGTTATTGGACATTAAGGTTGAATTAGGCTTCTCGGATCTAGCTGTTGGCTTTTGATGTATTTTCTATATTTTTCTAGCATTGTAATAACTTGTATGAAACTCGAGTAGTATAGTAAAAGGGTGTGGGAGAGGTCTTTATTTTCTTGCATAAAAAGGGTAGAAATCATGATTTAGGACTTTACATTTAGTCAACTAGAAATCCTACCTATAGGGTCGTTTAATGCTGATTTAATCACATAGAGACCATGCCTATAGGATTTAACGTTCATGTTATGTAAGTACACATCTAGAGATCCTGCCTATAGGAGTTTAAACTTTCGGAAAATTTATTTATAGATATCATGCCTATAGGATATGCATATTCATTAGGCAAACTTTAGGATTAATTAAACAAGCATCTTTTCACAAGTTCATTTACAAGTTCTGAAAAATGAATAATATAGATATCATGGCTATAGGATCTTGCATCAAACTCGCTTGGCCTGTTCAAAGCAGTAATAACTGGTTAACTGGTTCTCAAAAGCCTAATTTAGTAACGTTTTTCAAAAACTTTAACTTTTGATAAAACTCTCTTTAATCAATACACATTTGTCCTGAAAAATTGAGTTCTTCAAATTTGAATATCTTTTCTGAAACGGCTTCTCTAATGTTCTGCCTAAACATATTTTTCCAACTCGATTACTGAACTTGTTGTTTAAATCAGTTCTGCAGCTTACTCTTTTTAGATAGTTCTGTCTCTTCTGAAATTTTTTAACAACTACTCTTTTTTGTGTTTATAACTGGTCGGTCCGCTGATCCGCTTTGAAATTCATTTCTAAACACTTTCCTAAGTCTGCAACTTGTCTTTTCTTTCCAAACTCTTCTTCATTAGTCATCTTATATAATCAGTTCCTTTATAAAACAACTTGCGTTAAATGCCTTATTCTCTGACAATTGTATCCGAGTTGCCTAATGCAGACTTTCTGTCTAAATATATATGTTGAACCAGTCCGATCGCTGCTTAACTTAATCTAAGACCAAATCAGTGTGTGCCAAGGCATGCTAAACTATTCTTTTGTCTGATTTAAGGGGTTTATTTGAGCCTTACTTATCTATTTGTTCTTCCTCCTATTTGGTATTTGTTTTGGATGACAAAACTAGAATTATATCCTTTAAACTCCATAAAGGCCCCCATCCCTTTCTTCCCATTTAGGATTAGAAGTCCTAATACCCCGGGACTGATAGGTTGGTATGGGTACTAGTAGCAATAAGTAATCGAGACTAAACGCGCTTTAATACCTTAACGGGATGGGAAGGGTAGAATATGGATATGATGACCGGTGCGCTAATATCACGTGCGACCCCTCTTATGAGGAGTGTACACCGAGTATTGCATTGATGTGATCCATATTATGTATAAACCTAGGACCCCCTTTTCTTTTCTTTTACTTACAATATTTTCTTCTAATTCATTTCCTTTAATTAATTCCTTTTTTTTTTCTAAAAACTGTCCATCAATTTCTTCCTTTTTAAAGCTTTAAACTTATTTGTAATTATTATGTGCAAACTTTATTTGTTTCTTCTACCTTCTTAAATTCACAATTATAGAATGGCCGGGAACCACACTAGTGGATCTTGAGGGGTGCCTAACACCTTCCCCTCGAGATAATCTCTAAGCCCTTACCCAAACTCTGATTTCTCTTCTCAATTTCTTCTCTCTTTAAAAGTGTCCTAATGCACTATAATCATTAGGTGGCAACTCTCCAAAATTCCAAAACCTAATTCTCGCAAGGGAATAAGAGTTGTCCTCCCATAATGTCGTATACCCGATTTCCGGATAGCCCGTTCGCGATAAAGGAAAAAGGGGGCGTCGACAGCATGACGACTCTGCTGGGGATTTCTTTAGGCTTTTTACCATTGCATGTTATTTGTGACTTCATTATTTCTTTAATTACCTTTATTTTTTGCCTTTTAATATTTTCATCATGAAAAACTAACTTGACTCTTCATGTCTTTCCTTTCCTTTAACTCCTTTCCCTTACTACTTTATTATTTCAATGCCATTGTAATTTCGAGCATTTATTGTAATCATTTATTTTATGTGCATGAAAATACATGTAAATCTATTTCATTCTTGTAAATTTAATCTTCAACATCATACTCCACTCGTGCCAAAACAAATCCTATAGCAACGCTTATAATGAGTGATTGCGCTCTTCGATATTATCACCCCCTAAATGTGGAAAAGGCATATTTGCGGTAAAACCAGTCGATCAGCGGTGTAGTCGACGGTTCCACGCCTTTCCCTCTTGAGTTGTCCGCTCAAGGGTACCAGTCTAGCACTTCAAAAGTAGAAACCTTACTCCATTAAAACTGTTCATGCATAATGGTCAAACCTAGCCGAGTCAGTTATGTTGTCCGCATAATGACTTATTAAGATAGCCTAGTCTAAAGTACATCGGGTTTTCCTGAAACCCAAACGGACGCCTCCATGTTCTGTGCATTTATTTGGAGAACTAAATGCCTATTATGCTAATTGTTGATTTAAATAGTCGAGTCTAGTGGGGTAAGGATCTAACGCTTTGTTTTGCAGAAAATGAGGCACGAAGTCCCCAGATTCGGTATGGTAACCAACATTTACCCAAGGCTGCTAAGATGGTGGGAGGACCTTCATGCCAGTGATCGAACTCTTGTCCGCAAGTACTTGGGAAATCTACCTTCACTTCTAGAAATCCGGCCTGACAACAAAATCCTAGAGGCTACAACTTTGTTTTGGGATAGTGATCGGTCAGTATTTCGCTTCGGGGACCTTGAGATGACCCCTTTACTTGAAGAAATAGGGCGTCTAGCTGGTATTCCTTGGGAGACTCCAGGTCTGCTTATGCCGAAAAATCGCAAAGGTAGGGATTTTCTCAAAATGATGGGACTCAAGAAACACCCAGATTTGACTTGCCTGAAAGACTCCTACATACTATTTGACTACTTGTACGAGAGGTATGGCCATAGCAAGTCCTACCGCACCTACACAGACGAATTTGATCTTACCTCTTTAGGGCATATCCACAGAGGGGTTTTTGTCTTCATGTTCTGTTTTCTGGGGATGATAATCTTTCCTATGAATAGGGAATTGACGGGCAGTCTTTCAGTGTAGTGCCCATGATTGTCGCCGAGATAGATCGAGCCTTAGAAAAGTGTTAGCAAGGGGCCAAACACTTTGAAGGTTGTAATCTGTTACTTCAACTCTGGCTTTTGGAACACCTTCAGAAAGGTGATTACCGGCAGGAAATTATACACAGAGACTAGGATGATCATATCGCTTTTCACCACCCAAAGCGAATCAACTTCATGGCTAACATGTTCGCCCGACCAGAGGACACTAGAGGATAGGTAGAACTATTCGCGAATCTAAAGGAAGAACAAGTACAGTGTATGTATGAGTGGTTCCCAATCGGGGAGTTCATTGTTCGTTCTCGGGATGCCCCATTCCTCATACTCATTGGTCTGAGGGGAACTTATACTTATGTCCCTCTCCGAGTCATGAGGAAAGCTGGGAGGAAGCAAATCATTCCAAGGGAAGACAAAATGAGTCACTTCAGGGCTGACTTTTAGGACGATGATAGCTCTCATAGGTGTCACGCTCAGCACATGTGGCATTACAAACTCGTATTGGGAAGAGAATCTATCGAGCCAGACAGGTATCACGCCGGGTGTGTGCCGCACTATTCAGTTTGGTTGGAAGACAATTACACTGGTTTGGGTCATCCTGGGTTCATCCGAGGTCACAGGCTTATCGACGAAAAGGCTGAAGTGCAAGTTATGTACAATCAATTACGCAAAAGAATTCAGGAATGCAAAAATGAGCATCGGGAGATACAGGAAGCTCATCAAAAGTTGATCGACGAGTGGAAGGATATCGCTGTCAACGCCAACAAGCGGCTAGGGTATCTGGAATGAGGTCTAGTGGAGCTGGAAGGAAAATTCTTGAAAAGGATCGAAGACTGCCAGAACGCTAAGGGAAATACAGGCGGACATCTAGCCCGAGCTACTTGTTGTTAGGACTGCGCGAGCTGATGCTGCTATACGAGGGAGGCAAGAATACCGAATCTGGGGAAGGTCCTTCTGGGACCAAGTAGTTAGGATCTTTTATTTCTTGCTTTCGTGATGTAATAAGGCCATTGGACATTAGTAGTATTTTCATTTCCCGTTATTTTAAGACTCGTCTTATTTTTATCAATGAAATGAGGCATTTAGCATTATAAGTTCTCCAAAGTTAATTTGTCGCTAGGCTTATCTCGGGCATAACGAGGCACCCAAATTAGGACACGACTTATATTCTTGCACAATGTATTTAAATATTGCAATATTCTTTTCTCAGAACCCGCACTAACTTTTTACCTTTTGTTTTTCTTTTATTTTTATTCCCCTCCCCAAAGATTAGTTCGTGCATTCGGGCACCATCAGCATACTTTACAAGATCCAAGGGCCCTCCACCTCCTCCTCCTCCTCCTCCTATCAGAAACAAGAACAAAGGCAAAATGGTAGACGCAAGTGCTAGAAAGAAGATTGAAAAGGAGGAAACTTCTCAGGGTACCCCAATTGCTAAGGGAACTGCTGCTCATCTTAAGCAGAAATTACTGAAATTCCAGGAAGAATTGGACCAGGTTCGGAACTTGGCAAGCCTATCATTCACTCTTACTGCTCCTGATGTTAACACCCAGAACCCTGTACCTCCACAAAACACCCACAACCACCAATACAACCCACTCACACTCAAACCTGCTACACATGCAATAATACTCCACTGTTCATTCTCGAACTGCCAAACACTACAAACGACCATCTCCACAACACTCCTATCTTTGTGGACACTATACCCCACTATACCCAACCAATCTCAAGTGCATCTGAATCAGACAACAAAGAGTCCCTCATCAGGAATTTGGCCGCAGAACTCAAGAAGTTAACTAGCCGGATCCAGGGTGTCGAAGGTAGCAAAGGCGTTGACAGGCTGAACTACGAAGATCTTTGCGTTCAGCCGGATGTTGAACTCCCGGAGGGGTACAAACCTCCCAAGTTCGAGATGTTCGACAATACAGGTGATCCCAGGGTCCATCTGAGAATGTATTGTGATAAGCTGGTAGGAGTTGGAAGGGATGAGAAAAGCTGTTCATGAGGAGTCTGAAAGGGGATGCCTTATCTTGGTACATCAGCCAGGATTCAAAGAAGTGGACAAGCTGGGTAAGCATGGCTTCCGACTTTATGGACCGATTCAGGTTCAACACAAAGAATGCACCAGATGTGTTTTATATCCAGAACTTAAAAAAGAAACCCACCGAAATATTCCGCGAGTATGCTACTCGTTGGAGGTCAGAAGCTGCTAAGGTCAGGCCGGCCTTAGAAGAAGAGCAGATGAACAAGTTTTTTGTCCGGGTGCAGGATCCACAATACTATGAAAGGCTGATGCTGACAGAAGGTCAAAAATTCTCAAACATCATCAGGTTGGGAGAAACAATTGAAGAAGGTATCAAAAATGGTACGGTCACTAATCTCGAAGCATTACAAGCCACCAACAAGGCTTTACAATCAGGTGGCACATCAAAGAAGAAGAATGTGAACTCCGTAATGGCTGCGCAAAGAACTAAATCCCCTATGAAATACCAAACATATCCCACAACTCCACTTACATATCAGCCTTCCCTGAATTACCAAGCACCCCCGCCCGCATACCAAATTCCACCACTCACCTACCAATCATCTCCGCCACCTACATACCAACCCACTTCACCAAGATATTCCTAACCCACACCTGTATACCAAGCCTATAATGCCCAACCTTCTCACTACTAATTACCACCCACTCGCTAAAACTTTCCTAGGCCCAGACCAAACTTCGACCGCAAACCTCCCAGATAATATACAACCATTGCCAAACCGATTGACCAACTATATGAAAGACTCAAAGCAGCCGGTTATGTTACCCCTATCCCAGCCATAACACCAGAAAATCCCTCCCAATGGATTAATTCGAACAAAACCTGCGCATATCATTCCGGAATAAAAGGCCATACCATCGACGAGTATCGCTCATTGAAAGACAAGATCCAGACCTTGATTAATAATAAGGTCATCATAGCAAAGGAGCCTGCTCCCAATGTCCGCAACAACCCTCTGCCTGACCACAACGGTAGAGGCATCCACATGATCAAAATTGAGGATGATTGGGACCCCAAAGGGTCAATTGGATTTATTGTCGAATGAGATGAACCGAAGAAGCCGACAGTCACCCTCAACCCTATTGTTGTCCAGATCCAACCGTCCATGGGAGATGAGGTGAATATGTCCATACCCCTCGAGTTTGAAGTGCCTCCTGAAAGGCGCCAGGACCAATTGAAGTCGAGTATGGAATTCCAAAGGCACCTGCACCATTTGAAGTTACTGTGTTACCTCCAAGGGTGCCTATTCTGATCACGATGATAGATGTGACCCCGTTCAACTCAAACGCCATACCCTGGAATTACATAGCTGAAGCTAGGAGAAGAGGGAAAACCAAAACCGTAGAAGCAGTTGCAGCATATGGTATGACAAGAACAGGCAAGGTATACACTCCGGAACACTTAGCTAAGTCCAGCCGGCAAGCCTCTGGACGGACTATTGAAACTGGGCCCGAGGACCTCTGGAGAAAGATACAAGCTAAAGAATACTCGGTCGTTGAACAGTTGAACAAAACACCAGTGCAGATCTCCATCCTGGATCTTCTGTAAAGCTCTGAGGCACACAAGAATGCTCTGATAAAAATATTAAGTGAAGCTTATGTTCCCAGCAACATAACTGGAGGCGAGATGGCGAATATGATGGGACAAGTGTTGGAGAGTCACAAGATCACCTTCTACGAGGATGAGCTACCACCGGAAGGACTAAGTCACAACAAGGCATTGCACATCATCGTGAAATGCGAAGATTACTTCATTACTAGAATCTTGGTCGACGGAGGATCCAGCCTTAACATTTGTCCACTGATAACTCTCAAGACGTTGGGGAAAGGTTTGCATGAGATAAAAGATGGGGCTATCAATGTCAAAGACTTTGATGGGTCCCAAAGATCCACTATTGGGGAAATTAGCCCGTGCTTCCAGATAGGACCAACCTGGTTTGATGTTGACTTCCAAGTAATAGATGTACCGGTATCCTACAATTTGTTGTTGGGGCGACCCTGGATCCATGCCGCTGGAGCTGTAGCATCAACCTTGCATCAGTTAGTAAAGTTCGAATGGAATCACCAAGAGGTGATCATTTATGGCGACGGTAGCAACCCTATATACAGTTGCCAGACCATCCTAATGATTGGAGGCAGAAGGAGAATAGGCGGAGAAACATAACACCACATCGAGCGGGTCAACGCTGTGGACAAAGACAAATGGTGGGACAACAAGATTGAAAGTATCCTGAATTGGTGTAGGTATGAGACCGGAAAGGGACTTGGGAAAAACTTCCATGGTATCACCAAGCCCATCAAGTTGAAGAAACACAGTACTACCTTTGGCCTGGGGTATGAGTACACATGGAAAGAGTTTGATGACTGGTCGCCATCATGGCGAAACCCATACTATCCACTAGAGCACCTTATACCTCGTCTAGAGCATACTTTCCAGCCAGCTAACGTCATAAATGGATCAGAGGAGGATGAAGCATTAGCAGCAACGAAGAACTTGTTTTTGGAAGATGATATGGACTGTTGTGTTATCTTCGAGGAGGAAGGGAAGGAAGGCCCTTCCATACAAGCTGTGAATCGAGGGGAATGGCTCACTAATTGGTTGATCAGAACCACCAGGGTCCGGAAAGCTTCTGGGTAGCAAGGGTAAACAAAGCACCATGCATCGTATCTTTACTTTACTAGTTGATTTTTTCTTTTCTTTTCGCATTGTCTTTAATTTTGAAAAGAGCTCCGATATTTTGAACAATTATGAATTCAATCAAAGCACTTACAATTTTATTATATATCTCGCTCTTATTATTTTCCTCTATCATTTACTTTATTTACACAGCTTAACTATTACCTATCTTGATAATGAACCAACGACTGTGACTTGTAACGAGACAACGCAACAAATGGATATAGATTCAGAAGAGGATGATATACCAGAAGAGGTTGTCAGAGAGGTCGAGAACTTTGAGAATAGGCCTAAATCCAACTTGGATGAAACCGAGATTATTAATTTGGGAGATACTGAGAATGTCAAGGAAACATATATCACCGTGCATTTGTCGCCATCAGAAAAGAAAGAGTACACAGAGTTCCTAAGAGAGTATGAGGACATCTTTGCCTGGTCTTCTGATGATATGACTGGTCTCAGTACATCCATTGTAGCTCACAAGTTACCAATAGATCCGACATGCCCACCGGTAAAACAGAAACTCAGAAAGTTCAAACCCGACATGAGTTTAAAAATCAAAGACGAGGTTACCAAGCAAGTCAAAGCCAGGGTTCTCAGGGTAGTAGAGTATCCAACATGGTTAGCCAATATTGTGCTAGTACCGAAGAAGGATGGGAAGGTTAGAGTCTGTGTCGACTACCGGGATCTCAACCGGACCAGTCCTAAAGATGAATTCCCCTTGCCAAACATACATATTTTAATTGACAATTGCACTAAGCATGAGCTGCAGTCATTCATCGATTGTTTTGCTGGATACCATCAAATATGGACGGATGAAGAAGGTGCAGAGAAAATAGCTTTTTTCACGCCATGTGGGATGTATTGTTACAGAATGATGCCGTTTGGTTTGAAGAATGATGGTGCCACCTATATGAGGGCCATGACTACCATATTTCATGACACGATACATAAAGAAATCGAGGTGTATGTGGATGACATCATCATCAAATCCAAGAAAGCCGCAGATCATATGGAAGACTTGAGAAAATTCTTCAACAGATTGAGAAGATACAATTTGAAGTTGAATCCTGCCAAGTGTGCAATCGGGGTTCCTACTGGAAAGTTGTTGGGTTTCATTGTGAGTCACCGAGGGATATAATTGGATCCGTCAAAGGTCAAGGCCATTCAAGAGTTGCCACCGCTGAAGAACAAGAAGGACGTGATGAGTTTTTTGGGAAGGCTCAACTATATCAGCTGGTTCATAGCTCAGTCCACTGTTATTTGTGAACCTATCTTCAAGATACTGAAGAAGGATGCTGCCACCAAATGGGCTAACGACTATCAGAAAGCTTTTGACAGAATTAAGGAATACTTGTCGACACCGCCAGTCTTGGTTCCGCCTGAACCAAGAAGACCCCTTTTTCTTTATCTCGCAGTATTAGATGGAGAATTCGGTTGTGTTTTAGGACAACATGACGAAATGGGGAGAAATGAGCAAGCTATTTACTACCTCAACAAGACGTTTACCCCGTACGAGGCCCGATATTCCTTATTAGAATGCACTTGTTGTGCTCTGACCTGGGTAGCTCAGAAGTTGAGGCATTATTTATGTGGTTATACCACTTACCTCATATCCAGAATGGACCCGCTATAGTATATCTTCCAGAAACCCATGCCTACCGGCAAGCTCAACAAATGGAAAATCCTGTTAAGTGAATTTGACATTGTTTACTTCACTCAGAAGGCAGTCAAAGGACAAGCCTTGGAAGATCACCTCGTCGAACATCCTGTGGGAGAAGAATACGAGCAACTAAAGACGTATTTTCCTGATGAAGAGGTAGCCTTCATAGGAGAGGACATTGCAGAATCCTATGATGGTTGGAGGATGTTTTTTGATGGAGTCGCGAATTTCAAAGGAATTGGCATAGGAGCAATCCTGGTATCGAAAACCGGTCAGCATAACCCGGTATCCACCAAGCTTAGGTTCCCATGCACCAATAACATGGCCGAGTACGAAGCCTGCATCTTAGGGCTTAAACTGGCCATCGATATGAACATTCAGGAGTTACTTGTGATCGGAGACTCGGACCTACTCATACACTAGGTTCGAGAAGAGTTGGCAACCAAGATGTCACGCCCCAAGTTCGAAGGACATGACCGGCGCTCGACCGAGTAACCCCAATCAAGCGGACCTGGGTGCCTATTTTATCCCACATGTTACCCCATATTTTCATTACTTATTAACCAAGTGAAACAACTAATTATAATTGGAACACCTTGTTACAAAAGCATACATAACATAGATAATCTTTAACGTGGTTTACAACTTACATCGCCCAACTTACAAAATACATATCTACATAAGTTATTAACCCACATTGCCTGTCTATGGAGCCTCTAAAGATGAAAGAGGAATAATACAATACTTGCAGGCAACAAGGCTCCGGCTATACCTTTTATAAATACCAAAACAGGATCCTAAAAGACAAGAACAGAAGCGGCATGAGCCACGCAGGGCCTCGAAAGGAAAGGGGCTCACCAATTCAGCTGGCAGGAAGTAATGAAGAGCTACGATCGGTGGATTGGAGTGCCTGCTATAGATCCACCTACAATCATAACACGAATGTAGCGCCCCCGACAAAAGGGACGTCAGTACATTTGAATTGTACTGGTATGTATGAACAAACTTGTTCCAAGTAAACTCAAACCACACATAAGTAGGAAACAGTAATGGATACAACAGCCAAACACATATGAAGGAACAATCAAGCCAAACAAGTTTACAAACTCTCCTGTTTTCCCCCTTCCACAATTTCACTTCAATAGTTTCACAATTTGCTCATATTTTGTTTCAATAGTGATTTCGATCACTTTCCACCCTTATTACCTCGGCCACCCTTATTACCTCGGCCATTCTTATCACCACAACCCACACCGTATTACTTCGTGTTGTGGCGCGCAACCTGATCCCACCGTACAGTTTCAATCCACAAACAACACAACAACAACAAACAATTCACAAAGGTCAACATAATTTTGCCCTTTAGATTTCAGATCCAGATTTAAAATTCACATAGCAAAAATATCAAAATAAAAAGTAAAAAACAAACGAAAACCAAAATGTTTCCTTTTTCATTGCTAATTGAGTTCATTTTTTCAAATTTCACTTGAATCTCTACATTCTGCTTTACTTCTGTGTGTGTGTCAAAGGCAACTCAAAGTTATTGGATATCTTGTTTGAAAGGATTTAGGATCAGTTTGAGTAGTTGTTGGTTAAATGTTACCTTATTGAAAGGCAAGAAATAGTTGAAGTACAGTTTCGAAATTCCTTGGATGTTTTTGAGTCCTTATGTTGTTGTACAAGTTTGTTTGAATTACTTGATGTTTTGGCTGGTTTCCTGCTGAAATTTCAGGTTGGTTTGAGTCCAAAATCATTCCTATTGGTGGTTGTCGCTGTGGTATCTGCTATTGCTGCTTTGGAATAGATTTCCAATGAAATATTGCTGACATTCTCCTTCATCTTGCTATAATTCACTTCCAGGTACATGTCTCGACTTCACAAATGTTATATTTTTCCATTGAAATGAAATGAAGGGATGATTCAAGGCTATGCTCGCTGTTACTGTTTACGAATGCAATCAGTTTAGAATTATTTAATGGTTTAATTTTGAATCTGGACTAAGTAGTTTGCTATTTGAACATGTATTACATCGCCTAATGTTGCTATGTTATGGACTGTTAGTTTGGCTCAGTTAATTAGTAAGAATAATTTGATTCACTGTGCTGTTAGTATAGAATGGGATGAAGTGATGTAGCTTCCTCTTGTTAGTAAGGTTTAAAAAGTAATCCAAGTTTTCGTATTAGTTTCAGTTTTGTTTTAGTCGAGCAACGCGAATTTGTTTTGCCTTAACTGAAGTATCGATTGGGCTGTTACATCTATCAAACCTCAAGCATAGCACAAATAATCCCCTAATTGGTTGAGAGGGCTGGGACATTTGGAGTTGTGTCTAGACATGATTCTGTGTCTTCGTTTGGGCTCGATCTGGAAGCCATGCATATTGGCTTCACCTGGACATGCTTAATCGTGCCTGGGCTAATTGTTCTAACAGTAGGCCCAAAGTATTGAGCCCTCAACCTTTTGGACAGCATACCTTTGTGTCTGAGTGATAATCCGGCCAAGTTTATGTGGCCCATAAATTTGGCGCAGCTTCAGCTGGGCCGGAGCCCACACCAGACTGGTTTTGGTTTGGCTTATCCATGAGCCTAAAAGCGTTTCTAGGCTGAAGGTGAATTGATTAGGATCCTTGTTTATTATTAGAGACAAAGAACCAAAAATAGAAAATTGTAGTCACTTTTAGGTTAGCCCTTTAATAAGATGATGAGATGAGCCTCGCCAAACAAAATATACAAATGCGGGGCCCTCAATAATTATTACATGAAAACAATTAGAATTTGGGAGGGTTGTTTAACGAATTTCACGGCCTTCCCTAAAATAATAATACGCTAGACTCTTTAGGCGCGATTTAATTAAATTATTCTCTTAAATTCGGGTGCGCATTGATGCGACCCAAATCCAAATCTCAACGAAGTCAAAATGTGTTAACAACCACAGGTGCATTGATTGTGACGTGGTTTGAGACGCATTTTCACAATGTTGCAATTCTTTTAAAATAATAAAAACAAAGCGGGTTACTAATAAAAGGCACATAAGGTAGAACATGTTTTGAAATCAGATAAAATCAAATACAACATTTGAGCGACCGTGCTAGAACCACGGAATTCGAAATGCCTAACACCTTCTACCGGGTTAACAAAATACCCTACTCGGATTTCTAGTTCGCGGACTGTTAACAGAGTCATAGTTTCTTCGTTTCGGGATTCAACCGGTGACTTGGGACACCAATAATCTCCCAAGTTGCGACTCGTAATCTTAATAATAAATCCCGTTCCGATTGTCCTTTAATTGGAAAAACTCCTTTACGCCCCCAGCGAAAAAGGAGGTGCGGCAGCTCTGGCGACTCTGCTGGGGATTCAAACCCAAAACTTCGGTTCAGGGTTTAAGAATTCAAGCTTAGAATAATTGTTGTATTTGGCTTTATCTGATTTTCCTACATGTTTTTTGCTAAATGTGCTAAATGCTTTGCCGCTTTGATATTATTTGAACTGTATATATAAATTGTGTCAAAACCCTTCTCTTCTCACCTTCGGGGATGTGCTTACTGGTTGAGACTCCCTATTCTGTTAGTGTCATACCTTGAAATAAGAAAGAGGCCGGACAAGTTACTAAGCCAGACGATCCCGCGGGTCCCCGGTACGTAGCCCCCTCCTCGACTCGAGTTGTCCGCTCGGGTACACAGTCTAGAACACATACCCAGGATTTGAACCTAGAATAATTTGACTTCATGCCGAATCCCTAGTAGGAACGCTTATCTGCATCACGTGCATTTTGACTTAGGGGACTCAATATAGGTGTTGGGTCCGTCTAGGACATGTGCACCCAAAATAATAGACCATCTTGATGCATCCTATGTGCCACATGTTGCATTTATTCAAGAGCAAAAGGGTCATCTGGCGGACCAATGATAGCTGAGGGCAAATGAAAAAAATAAAAAATAAAAAACAATGAATAAAAAGATAGTGAGAAATGAAAATGAGAAAAAGGAAAAAAAAGGAGGGTGATGTGTGAAAATAAAGCGAGTATGACCCATTTATGTTTTTTTTACATTTTTTTAAGGAAAAGGAAAAATTTGAAAAAAAAATTCAAAAAAGATTTTGCATTTTTGTTTAATCATTTTTCGAAAACCAAAAATCAAAGCAAAGGGGAAAAAGAAAATCCAAAAAGATTTTGCATGTTTCATTATTTTCAAGGAAAAGACAAAAATATGTTTTCACTGAATTAGCTATTTTTTTATTCTCGCCCGTATTCAATCTGCCCGAACTACGCATACCTGATTCTCGTGTTTCGGGGCGTGATACGTAGGCAACCCACATAGGGTCCGGTCTTCCTAGTAAATATTAGGTTCTTGGCTTTGTAGGGTCCTAGCCAAATCTTGCACTTCTAGCCACCTTTGGCTAAATAAGTCATTTTGCAAAAATAGCCTCAATCATGTCTTGTATGTATCCAGTAGCGAGTATTATTGTCTCACCTAGTGTTGGTTTGAGTTTTTATTTTCATACAGGTGTGAATTTACTTACCGGAGCTGGGGCTTGACAGAGCCTAGGACATCTTGCTAGGATCACTCATTCAGAATGTGAATTAAAAGAAGATTTCCTTTTCTTTTGTGTTTTGAGTCGGTTTTTTTTTTATTTTATTTTACGCCATCTTTTACCTTTTAGTTTTGAATAGTAATGTCGAGTTTTATTATTATTAATGTATTTTCTATTTTTGCATTTGAAAGGGTGTGTAATAAATTAAAAATTCAAAAAAAAAAAAAGAGAATTGCATTTACATTTTCGTTGGGAATTTTCTTTAGAATACTAATTGTAGAAACGAAAAAAAAAAAAAAACAAACATTTTGAGGTGGTTTTTCTTTTAGGCAACTAATATCTAGGACTTAAAATAAAATTGTTTTTATGTTTCCTATAGTATATTAAGATTAAAAATTCAAAAAGAAAAAAGAGATTTTTTTTAGAACCTTGTTAAAAGTTTTATTTAAGGTATTAATCTCAAAAATTCAAAAAAAAAAAAAGATTTTCTTTCGAGGTGTTTCTTTGGGAAATTAGAAAAAAAAAGTTCTTTTTATTAGAGGTTTAGGATATTGTACATAGACAATAAAAATACTTTATCTGTTGTTTGTCATTAAAATTTCTTCTTTAGATAATCAAAATTGAAATCCAAAAAAAATATTTTGTTTTATCTTTTGCATTATTTTTTTCGAAATATTGCGTCAGGATATCAAAGGAAAATTCAAAATATTTTTTATGGTTTATTTTTTCTTCCTAAAACAAAACAAAAAGTCAAAAAAAAAAAATCTCTTCTAGGGTTTTTCCTTAATAATTTCTCGTAGAGTGTCTGTTCCAAAAAGGAAAAAGAAGAAAGTGAAAAAAAAAATGCCCGTTAAGCTTGAGTTTAGAATAGGTCATAGAACATTAAGTCTAGAAAATTCAAAAAAGATTTGCTTCTTTTATTTTTCTTTTCTCATCAGAGTAGTCATTAAAGAAAAGGAAAAAAAATGTTAGTTGTTTACTTTATCCCTGTTCTTCCAGAACTACGCAAAGATGTGATTCATGCGGGGTCATGATACGTAGGCAACCTACATAGGGTTCGATCGAATCGTTTTTTTTATCTATTAAAGGAAAAGGAAAAAAAAGAGGGAAAAAAAGATGAAATCATGGGATGTGAGAAATGAGAGGGAAGAAAAAGAGCGATAATCACAAAGGAAAAAGGTGAAGCAAAATGAGCGAGGAAACAAGTGTTAGAAAAGCAAAGAAAGGAGAGAGGTTGAAATGAACAAATTGGGATGATTCCAAGTGACCTTATGACCCTCGAAGTCATTCTAGAACCGTTAATTGTTGATAGGTGCATTGCACGCAATGTGATATTATTACCTGATAAATGCCCTAACGCTAACGTGATGGCTTCACTTTGTTGTACTCATAGTAGAAAGGTGGTTGGTTTGTGGTTTTAAAGTGGTAACTCCTCTCTACAATACAACGACAAAAGGCAATGACAGACAACATCATAACTTGGTTGGTTAACACCGGGGCCCGAAAGCAATTGGTTGAATAGAATAGTGGGTTGGTTGAAGAGGTACGGATGTTAAGAAAACACATGGCAGACATGTATCAGGCTTGGATAACTGGGAAGGCACCACCCCCGCCACCGCTAATTTTTCCAGATGCTGCCCTTACCCAAACTCTCAACACAATGCCATATGATCCTCCATATTCTCCAAATACACCCGCTTATCACAACTTTTCCAACCACCCTGGTAGCTCCACCCCTCATCCTCCAATTACCTCTCCCCAAAATTACCCTCATGTCATATCCACTACCCCAAACAAAGAATACCCACTCAAAGCTCACAATGCCCAATATCACCCCCCAGAGGTTGCTCGAAGGGTCCTTGATTCATACAAGAGAAGCTCCCGAGATGAGCTTCATGCTGGAAATGAAAAGGTTACAGGAAGAGAAGGGCGAGATGGGGTACACAGGAAGTTGAAAAGCACATAACAGTCCTTAAGGGACAAGTAAAGAGTGGGAGGTCAGGGTAGCATGACTTGTAAAGAACTGATTGTGCCACATGACGCCCGCCTGCCCGCATGGTTCAAAGTACCAAAATTTGACTTGTATGATGGGCGTGAAGATCCGGTGGCCCACCTGAGGGTCTATTGCAATGAAATGAGGATTGTTGGAGAGAAAGATGACTTGATGATGGCATATTTCAGTAAAAGCCTAACTGGGGCAGCCTTGGACTGGTATACCCGTCAAGGTGTTGATTAGTGGCTTACATTGGGCGACATGGCTTAGGATTTTATCTGATACTTTCAATGCAAATCGAGTGTTACTCCAGACCGATCCTTACTATCTAAAATGGAAAAGAGGCCGGAGGAAAGCTTTAATGAGTTTGGGCTCAGATGGAGGGAGTAAGCTACTCGAGTCAGTTCCCCGATCAGCGAAGAAGAAATGGTTAAGCTTTTTCTATAGGCCCAGGGACCCACCTACTACAATCATTTGATCCCGGCCCTGGGAAAGCCTTTCAATAATGTGTTAAACATGGGGGAGCTAGTAGAAGAAGGAATCAAGTCAGGCAAAATCGTGAGTTGTTCGGAGGCCATTCAGAATGTACCAGTAAGCTTGGTTGGAAGAAAGAGGAACAGAAAAGACGATCTGATAGGTTTTCCTGATCAACACTTCCAGCCTCGACATCGTCCCCGTCTTTATCATTGTGCACAAAACTCCCAAAGTCGCCCATCACAGTACCTAGCTCCTTGAAATACCCATCTACCCTTGTGAGCTTACCAAAAACACCCCGGATCAGGTTTTCGGCCCAATCCAGCATTTAAGGATGAGAGGTTATGGAAGAAGAAAACATTCACTTCATTGGGAGAATCATATGCCAGTCTGTTCCAACGGTTAAGGACACTGGACATGTTGAAGCCGATTAAGATAAAAGCGCCAAACCCTCCTCCAAAGAAGTTCGATCTTTCTCAAAAGTGCGCATACTGCTCAGGTGCCCTGGGGAACGACATAGAGAAATGTTGGAATGTGAAGAATGCAATTCAGAAGCTTATTGATGCAGGCGACATTGTCGTGCAAAGTCCAAATGCAACAAACATTGGCCAAAGTCCATCTCCTGTGCATAATGAGACGCAATGGTGGGTATGATTGATCATGAGAATGAGCCGGCAGAAGAAACCCAGAAGCAGTTTGTTCAGAACTACTTGATGAAGACTTGTGAAAATTCTAGCAGTCTTGGAGTGATACTCAGTGGCTAAGACGCCGTGCTGGGTAATTGGGAAGACGCTCCATCTCTTGGAGTTTTGGTGGTTTATTTTGTTGTCATTTTTGTTGTCCGTGTTACTTCAGGGTTGTAATCCGGATATTGTCTTGTGACTCAAACCCTTCTATCCTTTCACTTTCCCTTGTTCGTCTGGACGTAGTAGCTTGTGTAGTGCTGTCTAGGTTTGTTCAAAGATTTTAACTAGTCTAGTTTTCTTGTTTTGTTGTTTAAACCCTTTCACCGTCAGTCTAATGCAATTCTCTGTTTCCCACCATTTCTAGTTCATTTTATTTAATTCCCTTCTCCTTTTACAATTCTTTTCATGCTGGCTTTGGTGACATGACATGCACGCATAATTCTTAGCCTGGTTTTTAAATGTCAGTTTAGTAATGAAGTAATGAAACAATGAAACAATGTTGACAATGTAAGGACATTCGAGGGAAATAAGCAAAGGCATTTTAAGATCACTTCGAGCCCGAATCAAGTGAAACTGGGGGCATATAGTACATAAAGAAACCCTAAAGGAAAGTTTGCGAAATTGTCCGGGGTCGTTCGTGGAAAGGAAAGTGAGAGTGTTGTCCAATGGTTCTTTGTATTCAACAGATGTAGAAGGCGGATGTGTGGATATGGTTACCGAGTCTGGTACAATCAAAAGATGTTGTGAATATTTTCTGTGGTTTGTTTAACTGTGTTATTTGTACTTGTCATGTTTTGAGGATTGGAATGACGGAGTCATTTTATTCTGCTATCTAAACACTTTATCCTTTGTTACCTCTTTGAGCCTCGATTATTTTCTTGCATACCCCTCTTTCGGAATCAATAATAAAACTCGTAAGCCCGAGCGGGGAAAGTAAGTGGAGAAACAAGAGAAAAATAGTGAAAAAGAAAAAGAAGAGAAAATAAAAAGAAAAGAAAAGAAAAAGAAGAGAAAGAAAACGAAAAGAAAAAAAAGAAGATAAAAGAAAAAGAAAGTAAAAGAAAAAGAGAAGGAAAAGAAAACAAATGAAAAGAAAGAAAAGGAAAAGTGGAAGAAAGGAAAGATCGTAACAACGAAGTAATTTTATGCCCTGAACTACATTTAACTTGATCCTGACGGGGTACGTAGGCAGCCTCTCTCTGAGGTTCAGTAACACAAAAATAAAATTCCCAAAAGTCCCCCGAAAAAAGAAAAAAAAAGAACTGGGGCAGAAGTTGTGGTTGTTGTGAGAAGTCTTTTCCGAAAGTTGTAATGCTGAACCTACGTTGAATTGTTTTTGAGCCTTGATGACTTTCTTTCTAACCCTATCTAACTGCCCACATTACGGTCCAAATAAAGGCCTTCCGATCAGTCTTCAAGAAATGCCAAGTCGAGCAAGTAGAGGTGATTCATGCCAGGGGCAATACTCCTGTCCAAACAAGGGAAATGAAGAATGAGAGAGTCTTGTTGATGAAAACTCTCATGGGTACCACAATGCGATGAAAGCTGAGAGAAATAAAAAATGAGAGAGCCTTATTGGTGAAAACCTTCACAGGCACCATAAGGCGATGGTGAGTTGAGAGGAAAGACCAAAATGAGAGAGGCTTGATGGTGAAAACTTTCGGGCACTACAAGTTGCGTAAGGAGTGGGAATCAGATCGGGCAAGCGGAGCATTGAAGCCCAGTTTCATGGCGAGTAGGTACAACAAGAGCCGAACATCGGGCTTGCTAAACAGAGTAGGCTGCGGGTGCATGTCAAGGTTGTTAGAGTTGGTTTCCACATCCGATGGGTTGCTACTCTGTAGGTTTCTTGTTAGGAATCGTCTCTTTCCATTATCATTTACTCTATTCCTCTTATCTTGTTTTACTCCCTCTTCCTGAGTTTGTTTGGTCACAACCAATGAGAAATGACTTCAAAATCTGCCACCAGCTTTCTAATTGAACAAAACGGGATCTGGCCAGCACATCAATTGTCATAAGTCAGGAAAGAATAGCAAGCGCACTGAGTTGGCAACAATCAACATGCTTTGGGATCTTTGTAAAATGCAACGGCCTGGCATATGCCAATTCATGAACAATGCAACAAATGAAGGGTTTTGGGGTGAACAGATCGAGGTTTTGGTGAAACATGAAAGATTTGGTACACATCACTTCATGAACAATGAAATAGTATAAAGTGTTTTGGTGAATGGATCAGGGGTATTCTCCGTGTCAAGGGTAGCAAAGAAAGTGGTTGTCCAATGAACAAGCAATATCTTCGAAGGGAATCAGTTATCATGACGAGTGAAGGAGCAATAAAAGTTAGGGAGATGCTAATTCATGCAATACAACAAATAGAGGATATCGGGTCCGAACGGAAGAAGCATTTTTTGTGATGAGGACGACAGAGAAGGGGGTTAGTCCATAAGAAAGAAATGTCTTCGAGTGGAAATCAGTCATCATGGGAAGTGAAGGAGCAATCCCCCCTCAAAGTTCAAGGCCGCAAACCAACCACCATATTTTAAACTGACAAGATTTTTCTTTGATTGAACACGGGTAGAAGTTTCGTTTATTTTGGGGAAACCCACCGCAAGGAAAGGCAAGCACCAGACAAGTTTGACGATAAGTTCTCAGGACCCTCCTGGAAAATGGGACTTAGTTTAAATTTCAAAACAATCATGAGTAGCATAATTTAGCATAAATGTACCCCAAAAGGAATATAAGTTGGTTTCAAAGTTTGCATGTTTAAGATAGGATTCCATTAGAAGTTTTCAGGACCCTCCTGGATAATGGGACGTAGTTTCAAGGTCTGCTTAGATAACAAGATATGGTGGAAGTTGTACCTTCAATAGATATACCTTAGGTTATAACTGTTTTTAATTAGAAGTTGTCAGGACCCTCTTGGATAATGGGGAGTAGTTAAGACCTCTTAGATAACAAATGTAGTGGGAGTAATACTTTTAGAAGATATAACTTAGGTTCGTAATTGATAGGAGTTATCAGGACCCTCCTGGATAATGGTATTTAGCTTTCAAATTCTTCGTGATATCTGGTAACACGATTCAATTAACACTAACAGCTGTACCCAGCCACTAAACTGGGGCAGAAATTTATTTTTGTTTGTTTATTTTGTTGCAGTCAGGAGCCCACTTGGAGAACAAGGGAATACTTTTCAAGTTCAGTAATCAGGAGCCCACCTGGAGAACAAGGGAATACATTTCAAGTTTTAGCAGTCAGGTGCCCAACTGGAGAACAAGGGAAGTATAATTCAAATTTTAGCTTTTAATTTTTAATATTTGATAACATGCTGTACCCAGCCAGCAAACTAGGGTAGAAAATTTTCTTTGTTTGTTTATTTTGTTGCAGTCAGGAGCCCACCTGGAGAACAAGGGAATACTTTTCAAGTTCAGTAATCAGGAGCCCACCTAGAGAACAAGGGAAAACATTTCAAGTTTCAGCATTCAGGCGCCCACCTAGAGAACAATGGAAGTGCAATTCAAGTTTTAGTTTTAATTTTTAATATTTGATAACATGATGTACCCAGCCACGAAACTGAGGCAGAAAATTTTCTTTGTTTGTTTATTTTGTTGCAGTCAGGAGCCCACCTGGAGAACAAGGGAATACTTTTCAAGTCTCAACAGTCAGGCGCCCACCTGGAGAACAAGGGAAGTGCAATTAAAATTTTAGCTTTTAATTTTTAATATTTGATAACATGCGGTACCCAGTTACCAAACTGGAGCAGAAAATTTTCTTTGTTTGTTTATTTTGTTGCAATCAGGAGCCCACCTGAAGAACAAGAGAATACTTTTGAAGTTCAGCAATCAGGAGCCCACCTGGAGAACAAGGGAATACTTTTCAAGTTCAGCAATCAGGAGCCCACCTAGAGAACAAGGGAATACTTTTC